>JANIJG010006388.1:79128-90652 GCA_024611175.1 Megaceryle torquata | reverse complement strand
ACTGTGAAATTTGTTATTGTTATGGACATATGTTGCCCAGACAAAATCAGAAACTGCACATATGTATTCTCCAAGTCCTTTGGTTCAGTCTGTTGTTTTTGGAACAGAGAGCATCTCCAGAAATCCCTTCCAACCTCTAACATGATGCACAGAATCACAGAATCTGATTCTATGATTCAAGCAAATAGTTTGTCAAGGGTTAGAGCTGGATACACAAAGATATACAAAATCAGTGTAGAACCCAACACCCTTGATGTCAATTATGCCACTATTGCCACTGATGTTCTAGAGCAGGCACTGGGGAAGTCCCAGACTGGACTTAGCAGCAGACAAGAACCACATTCAGGACATGGATTCTGGAACTGGATTCAGGAACACACAGACTGGGATCAAAGGTAGAATGGACAGAATTCTCCTCAGACACTGGTCATTGAAGAAGAGAACTTAACACTTGTGATCCCTCAGGTTTATACCAGATTGATGTGTATGGAATAGAATGCCTCTTTGGTCATTTTAGGGTCACCTGTCCTGTCCTGTCATCCCCTACATGTGTGGCCTTGTACTTTCTGCACACCCAATGTGATACACAAGATCTAGCAGTCACCTTGGTCTCCATAACAGCAAGCATAAGAAAGAGCCTTTCTGCACACTAGTCTTTGGTAGTACCTATAAACATCAAGCACTATCACTTCTAGAAGACACTGTCTGTAAAAATATGATGTTAACTTCAGAAAGTGCAGTTAGTTAGAAAAACTGAGCTGAAAAGTAGAATCACCCAACAGAATTAGTTCTGTTCTAACTCAAACCAGGGCATGGTATTTGGTAGAGCCAGAGGGAAGGGAAAGGTATTGTGTCTCTAGATATTTGAGTTCTGTCAAGAGGTGAGATATGTAACCACACACTAACAACAGTCTATCTGCCTCCAAGTGCATTAGACTTGTACAGAAACATGATGAAAATATGTAGAACTTCACTACAATCTGTGTATTAGACTTGTACAGAAACATGATGAAAATATGTAGAACTTCACTACAATCTGTGTAGTTTTGAGGGTTTTTCTCTCAACCTTTATATTTCCAGATCTGACAAAACAGAAGTGGTATATAATTTAATCTTGCTCAGAATACACTTATTGGAAGGACTCTATAGAATGATAGAATGGTAGGGGATGGAAGGGACATCTGGAGATCATTGAGTCCAACACCCCTGCCAGAGCAGGATCACCTAGGGCAGGCCACAAAGGAACATATCCAGGTGGGTTTTGAAAGTCTCCAGAGAAGGAGACTCCATAACCTCTCTGGGCAGCCTGTTCCAGTGTTCCATCACTCTCACAGTGAAGAAGTTTTTCCTCATGTTGAGCTGGAACTTCCTGTGTTCCAGTTTTTGACCATTGCCCCTCATCCTATGAAAGGGCACCACTGAAAAGAGACTCTCCCCTTCTACTTGACACCCATCCTTCACATATTTGTAAACATTAATAAAATCCCCTCTCAGTCTTCTATTCTCCAAGCTAAACATCCCCAGGTATCTCAGCCTTTCCTTGTAAAAGAGACGGTCCAATCCCTTCATCATCCTCGTAGCTCTCCATCAACTCTCTCCAGCATTTCCCTGTCCCTCTCAAACTGGGGAGCCCAGAATGGGACACAGTACTCCAGATGTGGTCTCAATAGGGCAGAGTAGAGGGGGAGGAGAACCTCCCTTGACCTGCTGGCCACACTTTTCTTTATGCACCCTGGGATACCATTGGCCTTCCTGGCCACAAGAGCATATTGCTATCCCATGGATAACTGAAAGGTGAGGAAATGGTGAAAGGGTAATTTATGACAAGGACAAAAAGGAGCTTGATAATTTAAAGAAGTCTGTTCGTACATTAAAAACACAGTTCAACCCTTGTGATTTGAATCTGCCAAGTGTTAATACTTGCATAAGATATAAGAATGCGATTTTTAGAGTTGACATTAAATAATCTTTTCAGGAATATTTGGCACAACAGTGATGCTATTCAGTACTTAATTTTGGAGTAGCAAACTCTTTCATTCAGCATAAAACAATAAGTTGCATTTCCTTTCCATTTTTTTAAACCTTTTGAAAAAATCTTTCCTTTGTCTGGGTAGGTCATTTCTCAAAATAAAATAAACTTGAACAAGAAATATTGAGAAAGTTTATTTGAAAATGTCAAAAGAACTCTACTGTTATTTTCTACCTTTCTCTAGTCAGTGAGCCAAAACCCATCTGAATTCACAAATAATTTTGCATCTTTGTTTTCTAAAATTAGATATTCACTGCAAAAACATTGCCTTGGTCAAGGCAAAGTGAATTATAGAAAAGCTTTGTGTACATCTGAGTAATGAGGCATAGTCATGGTCTGTATTGCATTTTACTGGGAATTTTGCTCTTTCCTATCTCCTAAGAAACTGGAACTGTCACAATTCTGAAGGAGAGCTAATGCATTCTGCTTAACATCTGGACAGACCTTGCCTGTGTTTGCAAACGAGCCTGTAGCCTTACCATACGTGACTGTTAGTTATTTTTCCCTTCTACTAGCTCCAGTCACTCCTATCTGTAAAGAAGTTCCCCTCTCTACCAACAGAATTACAAATTTCACCTTATTTTTATTACCATCCTTGAATAGTTCCACTCAATTTGTATACATGAACCTTTTAATTCACTTAAGATGCCTTTCTTAAGAGGATAAGAATTAGGCAGCATTACTAAATAGGTCAATTCCCATGATGTTGTAGTCTCTAGGTAGTCCTCCTTTTATGCATAAAAAAGCAAAAGATTTTCTTACCACATCTTAAACATGAAGAAACCTTATGTTCTCTTTGAATTCAGAAGATGAAGAAAGAATTAATATTTAAACTGAATTATTACCCATGCCCCCCTAAGAAATATAGGTTGAATCTAAGCAAACTATAGAGTTTACTGGCAAAGCTGGCAAAGGAACCATTACCACACCTGTGATACCAGGCAGTTGAGAAGAGAATAAGCAGTTACTTCATGGGGGCAAATACTCCCTCTGGTATTCTACCAAAGTGAATGTATTTCAATCTAGCAATAGAGGTGATACATTCCAGAAAATTTTAAAGCATTATCATGAATAAAACCTAATTATATCATATTTTCTCCAGACGCATTTGTCTTGTCTTCTGTCCAAATCTCTCACATATTCTTTCTGGTATTTTGGCTATACTCCAGCAAACATCGGTTTAATATCTACTAAATATATTAGAAGTGTGAAAGCTATATCCTGTGCTAAGGACAAGGACTTAGTGGTCTAAGAGGTCTCTGCTGCAGCCACCATGTTTCCATGGCTACCTTTTGTATTGTCTTTATGCCTAACACCAGAAATAAAATCCTTTCTTGCAAGGTATGGGTTGATTTTCCTTGTCTTTCCTCACAATAAGTCACTTTGTCCAGCTGACTAAGATTTAACCTTTCATCTTGGCTCTCAGAGTAGCTACTCTTCCCAGTTCCCCATGCTCTTTTTTTTGTGTGGTCATCACAAACACATTTGGGAGTGGCAGCATTTGACAGCGCTCTACTTGATAATTTGAGCCAAAAATACAAGAAGCACATCAATAACTGTTGTGAGCAGTGAAAATTGTTCAGTGACGCATGCATGAGAGATTGACTAAACCCCTTCTTTTTATTCTGCATAAACACCAAACTTACATTTGCCTACTGTTCATCCATAATAAAAGACTCCAAGGTGATACACATTTTCAGGGAAGCAGTAGTATGGACTGTCTTCATACATTTTTCTCACAGCAATAGGAGTCTTAAATGGTTTTATATTTCATCACATTACTACAGCTGTGGAGTTGGGCAGTGGTAATGATGAGGGTTATTTTGCCAGAGATCAACAGATGGCATATTACTGTACAAAATGCTGCAGTGCTGTGAAGACAGTGGGTGAAATCCCATATTAGCATGGGAATTTTGATGTCAGCCTGGGCAATACTTCAGCAATTGGTTTCTCATCATGCTACCAGTCACAGAAGTGTATTAATTATGTTCTACTGTACAGAAAACATAAAGCCAGCCTTTTCATCAGAAACTTTTTTGTGTTATTTAACAACATTGTGGAATACCTTAAATTGTCAATATGAAGGTAGTATAGAAATACAAAATGTTATCCATAAAAGTAAAGAAATTAATCATTTTGGGAAAGGAAATTATTTAAGTGTATGTAACCTGGGAGTCCCAAGTTTTCCTGCTGAATTGCAGAAATAGGAAAGAAATTTAATATGGGACACACACTGGCTATATAATATGGAAGTGAGAATGATTTTAATTAAGGGTGACCAGGACAAACATTTGTTCTAACTTCATGATTAATGTTTCAATTTCTTCACATCTGCATCTTCAAGTAGGTATCTTCTCTAAACAGTAAAATTAATTACACTATATTTTTAGGGTCCAAACTCATCCCTATTGTAATACCACTCAGAAAAGTAATTATGCTTTTAGGGTGAATTTTAAAAGATTTATACTCATATTGATGAAGAAACATGGAACTTGTTGAAATAATAGTACCCGAATCATTAAAGAGCATGTGAACACCCATGCAGGAACATACATCTCTTTCTAGATCCTATGCAGATAGATTTCATCTTCTTTGTAGGTTAGTGGCATGGAATATCTATATAAGATTGACAAAGTAGTTATGAGCACACATTTTTCTTCCACTTATAATTCCTTCTCTAATACAAGGAATTAAATTACAAAATTTTTGCCCTGCTTTTTATCTTTACTACTTTGCCTTTTTTAAATATTATCTATGCTTTTCTTTCTAGAACAAAAGTATCCAAAAACCACTACATTTGTTACAATTCAGAAGTAAAAAGAAAAGGATGTATAAAAAACCCTATGATGCTATAACAGACATTGCAAAGTTACTCCTTCTAGAAGCAAGATTTCTGGAAAAGGAATGAAGTTTTAAATGTGTAATGAGCATAAGAGAAATTATTCTCTTTCCCCATGAAGCTTATGATTCTACACCCCCAGACTATAAACAGTTATGTAAATGCGTAATTTGAAGCAAATGAGTCATCTCATAGCTTAAAGAGTGTTAAGCATTTTCCTCATTGCAGAAGTATAGCCTAGACGAGAGTGATAACAAGGATACTTTTTGCTAAGGTTTCAGCAGCAATTTTAAAGCCCTTTCCCGTGTCTAACTATTCAAGCTTTATTTATCCTTTTTCTAATAAATTGAAATTAATATTGCCCTACAGATTATACTGAATTAAACTTGTCACCCTTTATATAAATACATTAATAAATCCATCTCTTTCTTCACATTTCTTTAAGTAGTCTGCCAAAACAAGTAACCTCTTTGAGGAATAGATGAAGAATTAGTGAGTGAATAAATGAACAATCACAAATGTAACTAGCAATACTTGTTATTACAGCAACATTTACTGACCTCCAACAGAAGGAGGATACATTGCAATTTAAATCTGGTTTGTGCAGAAAAAACAGTAATAATATATCTACAGTATGCAATGTATCCTTCAGAATGAGTAAGCTCTGGTATAGAACCAGTATGGACAATCTAATACAGCATTTTACAGCTATATTGATTTCAGTACTTTAGATATTATATCTGAATATTGTTTTACTATGTAAAGTACCAAGGCCTATTCATTCATTCAGTTGATGCTAGGGAGTCTTGATTGTGGAATCTCATTGACTTGCTGCCCTTGCAGTTCAATTAAACAAAAACAGAGGATGGGAGGACAAAGAGCCCTGATGGCAGGTAAATTAGACTAGAAAATGTCAGGAAGTATTCCAATGTCATACAGAACACATGTAGCAGATCTGGAACTGCACCTAAATGTCAGGGTCATACATTTTTTGTAAAAGATAGTCTCACCCAGAACAAATGGGCTTCGCCACATTTAGCAAAAAAGCATCTTAGATTTATGGCAAGTTAATGGAGATCTCTAAGTTTGCAATGCCCTGGTCTAGAGTATCAGCAGTTATGTGGGTCCTTTTACACCTTATCAGCAAAGCTGGAAGTTTGGATTTCCTTTGGGCCAGAATTGTTATCTCAAAAGCAGTCTTATTGTGCAATATAACTGGTGTGTCTGTGATCTTGCTGCATGTTTGGTCTTGAGGTGGTCAACAGGGAGGCAGCCTAGAAGCTACAGCTTTGAGAAGTTTGAGGTGCACATCCAAAGTCCATGTTTACAGAAAGTCATGGAAGAGTTTCCAAGATCATTGATGTGAAGTATGGTAGCAGTAAATCCTTGGAATCTCCAGCCCCAGCTAATTTAAATCCCCTTAACAGAGAGTTTTAAAACTCTCAGAACATAGGTGAGCCAAGGTTCAACAGGGTTTCCAAGTCCCCTCCTGCAGCACTTGAATTCAGAGCCTGCAAGTTCTGGGAAGAGATCCCAGCATCTTGTCTTAAGAGGCCAGCCTTGTTCTTGGGTCTATCCTGGGTGAACAGGTTTTTGGTGATAGTATATTCAAAACAAATAAACTAACAGACAGAAAAACATCCAAGAAAACAGAATGGAAAATCTTTTTTATCAAAAATCCTGCCTCTTGGAAACCTTTGCTTTTCCATCCCACTGTCTAAACTAAGAAAATTAGTTCTATTGAACCCAGTGTATCATTCATTTATTGTCAGTTCATAAATAAAACTGTAAAAATTCTATGGGAGATATGTGGGAGTTTTATCCTGTCTAACCAGTGAAACAATTTGTCTTGATAATTTTAAATAAACTATTGGAGCTCTTCAAGTTCCCACTCAGTGAAGTGATGAGCTAGTAGCTCTGCATTTTTTGTCTTAGTGAAAATCTGTAGATTTGTAGCTCTTTACACAAACAACAGCTTATCTGCAATATCCTCCATGTCACCAAGATAATTTTTTATTCATAGAAGTGACATTTGAGTAACTAATAGCTTTTTAATAGAAATAGCTCTAAAATGAACATAAAAAGGAGATTTTTTTTTTTCCTTTAAAGTCTTCATTTATGCAGAAAATGTCATGTCAACCTTTTTCTTCTGCCTTTTTGACAAATGCTCTTTTCAAATTTACATTTCAGCTTCATTCTAATATGTAACATGCAGTAATCATATTAGGAATGATTCCTTGATTTATTCAGGATGGTGAAATGCTTCTCTTAGCTAGTTATTATTCATAATGCCAGTCTTAAGCCTACGGCAGAAAAACCTTTCGCACATATGATGGAAAGTAGCTGCTGTCAGTTTTCCCACACCTCTTTTGTAGTGTTTTGCTTTATGTTGTTGGGGTATTTTTCTTCCTGATCACTCCTCAGACAAAGTAATTTTGTAATACTTCATCACCTCTTATGTTAACGTCCTGGCAGATTCCAGATGTCATAACTTTATGTGGTTGTGCAAGTGTAAGATGTATCTCCATGTTAATGGGCTTCAAGCTTTCTCTCACCTGATCTGGCTGCTTGAGGTCTAGTCCTCAAGTTGTCTCCAGGCAGGAAGGTGCCAGAAATTGCAGGAGATCTCTCAGGATGGGAAGGAGGGGATGGGATGAGAAAGGGTGATTCTGGAAACATGGGGCAACAGGAGTGTTGTGGGCTTTTGTTTTGAGAAGAAAATTAAATATTATCCTCTTTCAGCTCAGACTTTACTGGAATCTGCTTTTTAGCTGCTTAGGTGCCAGCTCGGTCATCGGGTAGGTGCCAGCAGCCTATCTTTAAAAGGGTATCTTCTCATTACCATCATTCTAATCTCAACAGCAACAATCTTCTTCTGCTTCCCAGATACGCCTTCCACACAATAGTGACCTAAACATTAAATATTGAAATAGTTGTTACAAGAATCCCTTATGGTAGCATAAGGGGATACAATTCAGCAGGACACTTAAATGCTACTACTATTCCCGTTGGGTTAGCTTTTCTTTCACACACATCAGGACAGGTTTTAGTTTTAGAGACTGGCTCAGAGAAAATAGAAAAGTTACAGGACCAGCCACGCCATGTCATCCTATTATCTGGTTTGGACAACAAGGAAACACTGCCTCCTATCACACTCTTGAAAATAATCCTGACTTAATCTTCAAATGACCACCTAGAGTAGAAACAACTTTGCCTTTTTCCCTCTGCCTTTTATTATTTTCCCATTTTTTTCATGTCTCAAATTCTCTCATTCTACAGCTGATTTTTATCTTCTCACACTATAAAGTGTCTTAGAAGAATAATTAATATAAATCAGAGATTAATATACTTGTTTTTCAAAATCTAATGCATTAAAATAAACCTCACACAACTCTTGCCAAACTAGCCATAACTATCTCTGATTATACTGAAAGCTGGAGAAAATGAAAGATAGTTTGGAGAAAAGCATTCAACTGGATAAACTCACCTAGCTGCTTTTTAACATAACAATATATTTCCATCTTTTTACTTCTCAGATAAATGCAACCAATTTTGTTAAAAAGCACATTGCTGAACTTCTGTCAGAAAGCTATCTTTTCTTGTCTCCTAGTGCTAATGAATCTGATTGCTGGTCCTGTTTTATATTGTGCATCTGTTAAAGAGACTAATTGCCTAAAGAGGACAGCCACATGATTTTGATTTTTATTGATGTAGTTTAAAGTCTGTCAACATTTTCATCATAAAATTGAGTCTGTTTTCAGCAACTATGACTCACATCTGGATGTTTGTCTTCCTGCTATTAAATACTATCAAGTGCAGAATGCTGTATAGTGGATCTTTGCTCTGATTCAGTATGGGTGGCTGTTTTACTCTTTCCCACTTTCTGTGTTTAAAAATTATTGATCCCTAATTAACATTGGAAAAAATATTTTTGTGTGAAAGGAGGATTTTAAAGTAATTTCACCACCTCCACCACCCCAACTTCAGATTATCCATATCACTTCATTTAAGAATAGTATGGATTTAAACTCCACTGAAAGTGGACACTATACATTAAGGAGACCATAGATGTAATACATGGTGCTAAAGGCCATTGATTTTGGACTGTTTCCTAAATAATACTAATCTTGATTTGTCTGCAATTATAACACGTTTTTAAAGGGATGCCATTTAGATGCCAAAGGACTGAAAGTAAACACTGTGCTAAGCACTTCTAAAAATCCATCGGTTTATTACCATTAGTTTTTAACAGCACTTACAAATTATTGCATCTGTAAAATCAAAGCCTATAGCTGTATTCTTTAGACCTGGTGATGTACTAGATAGTGCAAGGGTTAACACACTCTCTCCTTCTTTCCCAGACATGGATTCAAATTCTAGCTCCAGGTCACAAGTAAAAAGAGGTTTTGCAAATTTACCCTAATCTCTCACAGACAAGCATCCACATTAAAAAGCCATCATGTAGCTTGAGATGACTGTCAGCCTCAACTCTGGAGGGGCAGAGGACTGGGTGATCAGTGGGCCTGCTGCTCAGGGTGGCACTTCACTCCTCTGCACTATCAGAGACACCAGCCTGCTACCTCCCTCCTTACACAGTTGTAATAAATATTGCATTATTAATATTTGTCTCTGTTCCACTAACCAGCAGCTGTTGTATCTTGTATTTCTATTGTCACTCAAACTATGCTTTTAGTCCTTGCTTTGAGAGCTGCGAAAACTATTAAAACCCACAAATTACACTGTAGACAACATTCTACATTCATGGGGCTTGAATGGAGCAAGGTGAAATTTTCCTTCACTTTCTTCTACTTTCAAAAAAGTCACAACTCCCATGCATCTCAGAGCACTTAGCAAATCAAAATACAAATTACAGTATTGCTGGGTATGCAGCAAGAGGAGTGTAGGTTGTGCAAATTGACCAGAAAATTCACAATTATGCTAATAATGAGGATCGATTTCCTGTTTGCTGATCTCAGGTATTTGGCATCAGATACATGAACCCTAAATGTCTCACAGGTTTTGATGGCAGGACCTTGTACAGTGCAACTATAGAAATTACAACTAAAGAAGGATGAGAGTCAACTCAAGAAATGAGGCCCATGTGGCTGCTGCAAGACAAATCATTTAAGGTTTGCTGTTGTTCAGACTTTCCAGTGCTCAAAAGCATCTTGTCTTTACAAAATGTGCAAGAAACCAAAATAATTTGATGATTAAATGCACTTGAGAAGGAAGCAATTTTGGAAGGATCAAATTTTATGATACCTAGGACTGCACCTACTTCAAATACGTATGGTGACATCAGTCTCTGCTGCTTCCTATTGTACATCCAGCCTGGCCAGACCATTTTCCTGTTAAAGCGTGACAGCCAGTGTAAAATCAGCCCTCAAGCAGGTGTAATTTTGGAGTACAGGAACAACATGCGCCCTCTTGCCTATGTGGTGTAAGAACAGCTAGTATCTGTGAAGGGGGATGGAGATCACAGGTCTTTATCAAACTGAGAGAAGGCAAGTTTCTTGGACTGGGAGCAGTAGGCAGGCCCTGCCACGGAGCAGAAGCTCTCATGCAGAGCAAAGACTGTAGGGAGAAGGTGCTATAGAAATCCCAGGAGTGTGCAGCAGAAATCCTGCCTTTGGCCAGACCCATCATTTTTCCTGTGGGAATTCTGCTTGTAAAACAGGTCCTCTACTCGACTTGTATAACTAACTGCAGGTCAGAAAGCAGAGTACAGCCTCAAGAATTCAAGCTTGCCCACATTTCTGAAAGTCAGGTAGCACATACACATTGTTAACTGGATTCTTTTTATTCCATTGGTGGCACTTGTGCAGCTGCACTCACTGAGTGTTGTCTATCATAGAGGTATAAAATGAAAAATTCCATCTGGCTTTTGCGTGGAAAGGAAGCTGATCAATAGCAGTAGATTCCAGCAAGTGTATGGTCAAAGAGTATAGGATATTTGTCACAGAAAAACATCACATCGAGTTTCTCCATTTGCATCTTCGCAGATGAAAGGGGTTTATTTTCATGGATTTCATTTCAGGGTTTTCTCTGAAAAACAGGGGACTAACACACATTCAAGAGAAACAGAAAGAGTACATGGTGTAATAATTACAGTATAAAATGGAAAACCTAGTGCTGTTAGAAACAGTATGCATTCATATTTTTATGCAATAGAAATATTTGATGTATTAGGAGTTTTAAATTATATCAACAGATATTAGTCCATGTAATATTTAAATGGCAAATATCAGCTATTTCTGAGCATATGCTAGGAATTAGTACTTTTTCTGTCCATTGCAATATATTCATGACATAAGGTAGGGACAACTCTATATAAAGCAGAAGCACATCTAAACTATACATATATCATTCTTTTCCATTTCTTTGTTAACATAAAAAAAATCCAGTATTAATAAGCATAAAATACCTTCCTACACTCTGTTGTGTTCACAGGATCACAGAATGTCAGGGGTTGAAAGGGGCCTTGGAGACCTTTGAGTCCAACCCCTCTGCCAGAGAAGGACCGTATAATCTAGCAGAGGTCACAAAGGAACGCATCCAAGCGGGTTTTGAAAATCTCCTGAGAAGGAGACTCCACAACCTCTCTGGGGAGCCCGTTCCAGTGCTCTGTGACCCTTACAGTAAAGAAGTTCCTCATC
>JANIJG010006388.1:59315-79028 GCA_024611175.1 Megaceryle torquata | reverse complement strand
TGCACCCCAGGATACCATTGGCCTTCCTGGCCACAAGGGCACATTGCTGTTCCATGGAGAACTTGTTGTCTACCAGGGCTCCTAAGTCCTCCTCCACAGGGCTGCTCTCCAGCAGGTCACCTCCGAATCTGTACTGGTGTACTTTATTATTCTTCCCCTGATGCAGGACTCTGCAATTATCCTTGTTAAACCTCATTAGGTTCTGCTCTGCCCAGTTCTCCAGTCTGTCCAAATCTTGCTGGATGGCCACACAGCCTTCAGGTGTTAAAAGGGAAAGTACAGGAAATAAACCCCCTTTCATTCCAGCTTGTCCTCAGATATCAGAGGAACTGATAGATTCTGAGTGATGTCCAATTTGTCACTATGAGTCTGATAGCACAGATACACTCAATAGTGCACTGCACTATTGTCTGGTCATGCTTGTGGCCAGCTACGTGAAGGATGCAGTTTATTCAGTTTTGCGCTCTAAGTCCAGTATCACAGATGCACTTACTAGTGCACTGCACCTTCTGTCTGGTCACACTTGCAGCCAGCTATGTGAAGGATGCAGTTTATTTAATTTATCACTATGAATCTGGTATCACAGATGCACTTAATAGAGCAGTGAATTTTCTGTATGGTCATGCTTGTGGACAGCTATATGAAGGATATATTTTGTTTAGTGCTATAAACCTAGTGGATTTAGATTAGAAATAAGGAGGAAGTTCTTTACCACGAGAGTGGTGGAGCACTGGAACAGGTTGCCCAAGGAGGTGGTTGAGGCCCCTTCCCTGGAGACATTCAAGGTGGGGCTTGACAGAGCTCTGAGGAACCTGCTCTAGTTGAGGATGTCCCTGCTCTCAGCAGGGGCGTTGGACTAGATGACCTCTAGAGGTGCCTTCCAACCCAGATATTTCTATGTTTCTAAGCCTGACAACATAGATGCACTCAATAACACACTGCACCTTCTGTCTAGTTATACTTACACATGGAACCCAATGAGAGACCTTTTCAACTAGTTGTGTGAACAGTGCAGTTTGTTAAAGCAACAGGATTACAGGTCCTTATAGATTGCCAGTGATAAACATACGACTGGCCAAAGCACATGTAATCATGTAATCAAGATTGTAGGTAATATGGCCCGTCTACAAAATGCATTAAGTTTAAAAGTAGCTCTATACAGATTTCTAGGTTTTCTGAGAAAGCACTAGGGAAAGTCTGGATCTTACCGAAGGTATCCCTGTGGGGGAGAAGAGAGGGTCAGCCCATTGACTGATCACAGAAGTCACAGGTGATTTGCGATATTTTTCCTGACTTGTTTGCAATGGTATTTTCCCTGACTTGTTCACAATGTTATCTTCCCTAATATTCCCCCTTTCTTAAGATATTTTTATATTACTTCTTATCTTTGAGATGGAGCTTGAGTGACTCTAGTCATAAATACCTTCATTATGATTGGTGTAAAATTCTCCCACTTCACTCTTAAAGGTGTAGATAAAGAAAATTCAGGGTGCAAGCTCAGTGAGGGGTGGTTGCACATTGGAGGTGGGGAGCCTTTGGGATGGAGGTGTGTCTTGGTATCATGATGACATTATTATGAGCAAAGTTTGCACAAAGGACAGCACTTCGTCATAAAATGACAGGCTGTTGGGCCAGGCATGAAAATATGCAGCTTATCCAGTCCATAGTACCACAAAGTTCCCATCTCTGCAGTGATTCACAGAGCCTGGCCATAGAGTCTTCACTCCACTCCATCCCCTGTGCTGTCTGTAGGTGAAGTTGTCCAGGGAACCACCATGGAAAGGAGTCTTTGCATATCAGTTGCACTCCACCCTGAGAGCCTCTTCGATATTACACCTTTCCTTAATGTGTGAACAGTGATGTACTTTTAATATGATCTTAATTTCTAAGTCACCTCCAGTCATTATTCCACACCCTCAGAGGCGTTATTGCAGCAAAAGGGAAAGTTGGTGTTGATTTTATTTATCTATTTTGTTAGTAATTAACAGGTCCAGTTCATCAGGACTCCAATATTCAATGATGCTTAATGCCTTTCCTGGTGAAAATTTAAACAGAGAAGTGGTTTCACATTATTTTGAAACAAATTTAAACATTTCAATCCACGTAATAGGGGTGTTATTTCAGTTGTACTTATGCTGTTCCACCACATTGCTTCATGAGAATGGTAGTTTTTGCCATCCACATACTTATCAAACTAGCCTGGGTCTTTTCCAAATGACATTTTCCATGATATAGTGTGATCTGACCAAACTGGTTAGTTCATGAAACTCTTAGAATTGCTAATGTTTCCAGGTTGTGCTGAAGAGTAGAGATCATCAGACAGATATTTTGTTTAATTAATTGTTGTTTGGAATCTCTTTAATAGCCACCTAGCAGGTGTAGGTGATGCTGTGCCTACTCTTCCCAAAAGCTCTAATTTTATAAAAAATCTTCCATATGCAGTCCATCTCTACATTTTTCAGAATATTTCCTTGCCTGAATAATTCCCTGCAACCTATTAAATCCATGGTAGGCTTTTCTTACGAAGAAAGAGCAAAGGAAGAAAACAATAATCAGGCTGACCAATGAAAAATAAAACCACAACTCATTATTTAATATATATGTGTGACTCCAAAGCTGAGAATTTGCTATATGTACTCAAATTATTTAATGCTTGCACAAACACTACAATCACTTTTCCCAAAGCAGTTAAAGAGCAGGTATTATGAGACATTATAGTAAAACACAGTTTCTAATACTGCTTATTAAGAAGCATGTCTGAAGAAAGCAACTGAGTGAACAGTTAGGGGCTGAATGAGCTGCAAGAGGTTGAATAACCAATAACTTGTATGTGAACTGAATTGCCAAATTTGTTCCTTAAGATTACTGATATTTTTGTTTAAGTGTGGTGTGACAGAGTAAGTTGTTTGTTATAACTCCCCAGAGTTAACCATTGTTCGGGGGAAAAAAAAAAAAAAAAAAAGTTTGTTATCTGTCATTATCTTGAATCCAGGAAATAGTCTGCACTTCCCTTGTACAGAAAGCATTGTGTGGTGAACCTGAGAGGGAGGCTAGAAGAAGGTACTGGGGCCACAGCTGGTTACCATGATTTATGTGCAGGGTTTTTTTTATGTAGACTAGCTCCCACAAGAGAGCAAAGCAAACCCACTATATTCTGTTCAGAAAGAACAAGAAAACAGGTTCTATAGCAAAACCTCCACAGCAAGAGATTTGAATGTTTTAAAATGTAGGGTGCCAACACTCTTCATGTTAAAAATTAATAATAATAAGTCAGTTATTTCTAGTTTGTGCAGGTAAAAAAAGCAAAGTAAAAAATGAGCTGTGCTATAGGAGAAAGGGTACTATATTAGAAAATTGTCATTGTAGGCATGGATGGACTGGATTTATCATTACATTCAAGTAACTCCTTAGCAAAACAAGTTTAGCAACAGCCTAAATCCTACTTTCAGTATGTTGCTGCTTTGCTCTGGATTTTGTTATGGGAAGAAGGAAAATGTTGTGAAAGGTCTAATGGCTTGAAACTGTCTTCCTTAACTAATAAAGACATTATTTCAGCTTTGTAGTTCCTTGGGGCCCAAAGTCACCTGTCAAACTCCAAAAGGTTACTGATCTTAATATCCTTCTAAACAATAAATACTCTTTACCAGAGAGACACACACTTAATTTTTTGTTTTGGTTTGTTTTCATTTGTTTGGTTTGGGTTTTGTTTTGTTTTGCTTTCCTAATCTAACCTGAAATGTAAAAAGATAAATAGGAACCCCCTCTTTGCTTTTCTAGGAGTTTCCCAAAACTTGACCAAGAGCAGGGCTTCACAAAGCTAAAGCCACAAGAAACCATTCTGAGGGTCAGATTCTGCTGAGGAGCAGTGGCATACCTGCGTGTGTGGCATTCCTGCCTTGCTTTTGAGGCACAGAGAGAGATCATAAGGTCTCCCATATGGGACTCCTTGTGGGAGCCCTTATGGAACTCCTTCATGCAAAGAAAACTTCAGACTGCTGTTTGTTTTCTTACCATGTAGCTTCATAAAAATGCAAAAGCCACAGCACAATAGTTAAAAGCAGTACGGTTGAAGAAAAATACAGAAACATAACACTGAACAATATTAAGCTATGCACTTTGTGGACAGAGTTTAATCTCTCAAGTCATAAATCTATAAGATTTAAAAATATGTCAAATTTGCCATTACCTTCCCCCCCCCCCCCCAGGTATTTTGTTACCAAGGATAGTTTCTTGTGACTTACATCTAAAAAATGGCTAAGTTTTTTTAATGGAAACTATTTTTTGATCTGACAGAGACAACACAGAATAAAACATTTGAGAAATTCATTTATCTAAACAAACATGAGAAAATATGAGCTTCTAGAGTAAAAGTCAAATCAGGCTTTTAAAACAATTACAATTACTTTCCTTTTCTTTAGCAACTCTTAGTTTACATTTGTGATAGTTGCTGTCTCCCAATCCAGCCTGTACTTCTGAAGAGGAAGGAATGAAAAATACTTGCTGAACAGCTAATTTATCAGCCTGACATTACCATCTATCAAGAGGAGAGGCCTGCTGTTAGGAAAATCAAGATTATTGGTTCAGGGGTTTTGTTACCTCTTGTGAAATGAAAGTTAGCTTAACAATATATATAACTGAGAGATGTTCTGGAAATTTTGAGCCCAAAATCTCATACATCACTTATTTTTCTTCAGTCTGCTGTGGTGGTTGCTGTCTTCACTGACTCTCTGACAGTCCTCCTGCTAAAGAGCCCATCAAAGCAGAAGGGATTAAGAGATTTGTATTTCTTTTTTTTTTCCCACAATCTATGAAGCAGTCTAACAAAAATTAATATTCTTAGATAAATCCTATATTTTACCATGTGTCTTTCAGTATAGCACCTTATTAAGTGTTGCAGACTCATATATCTCAGGGCCTATGGTGGGGAACATATAAGCAGCAATATATATATATCTCCATTAAATGTCCTGCTGTTGGAAGTGCAGTTCAACAGCCAGAAACTTTGCAGCATAAAAGGCTTTTCATATGGCAGTGGTTAACTATGAATGGGCAAATGAGTTAAGCCATATGGTAAATGAGTTCTATTTTCTAAGTAAGAAAAACAAAATAAAACAAACAAAACAGAACAAAAATACTAATGAACAAGTATTACGGTTTTTTTCCAATGTTAAAAAAAAATTAGAAATTCAAGGAAGTTATTTTTTAACCTCTCCACTATATAGTGATATCTACAAATGCTGTGAATGTTTAAAAACTACAATCTCTGATCTTGTTGAAAATCTTCAGGTGTGTTTTTTTGTTTGTTTGTTTGGGGCTTTTTTTGTTTGTTTGGGCTTTTTTTGGTGGAGAAATTATTGTGTATACTTTAAATTTACATATTTGTGGTCTGAAGAACTTATTCAATATACAGTTCAGAGTCCTGTGCAATCAACATTCTGCTCCACGTCACACAAAAAGATGGACAAGTCTACTAATGAACAGATAGAGCTGTGTAATCACATTCATCCACTTTGTATGATGCTTGCATGATAATATTTAGTGGAATGAGAACACTCAGCCCTTTCAAATCTGCACCCACTGAATTCAAAGTAGAGAGAATTTGCACATTATATCTTCAAAATTGTATGGTTCTGAGACCTGATGACTTGCCAAAGACTTTGCAACATACTGCTCAGTAATGAGACTAGAATTTATCAGTTCCCAGCTTCCAGCTGTATTTCAGAAAAGAGCATTTAACTTTTTTTTTTTTTTCCCTTTAATTTTTCCAAACTGCCATATGAAACAGGCAGAAAGACAGTTACAATCTGGTAAGAGAATACAAAATATCAATGAAAATATGTATGTAAACTGGAGGGTAGCTATCAGGGTTTAGGGTCAGGGCAGTCTACTAGACCTGTAACAGATGCTCTTTGTTAACCCCCCTCCCTTCCCAAAGGGGAAGAGAAAGGGAGTAAGGAAGAGACACATATCAATTATAAAACTAGAACAGCTTTAATGAAAATAATAATAATAAAATGGAATACATATAAATATCTACAAAATCAGTATCATCTGACCCAAATGGCAATTACATCACCATCACCACTGATACTGGGAAAGTCCCGGACTAGGCCAAGTAGCAGATGGGAACTGTGTTCAGGAGCTGGATTCTGGTACTGGATTCAGAAACACAAAGATCAGGATCAAAGGCAGAATGGACAGAGTTCCCCTCAGATTCCAGCCATTAAAGAAACAAGGAAGAAGCTGGAAGAGCCAAGCCAAGCAAAGCTCCTCCTGATCTCTCAGCTCTATACCAAGTATGACATATGTAGGATTCATTACCTTGTTGGTCACCTGTGTTCCTCCCTGCGGGTGCAGCCTTTTACTTTCTGCACCCCCAGTGTGGTACACAAGATCCAGCAGTGGCCTTGGTCTGCACACCATTCCTTAGTAGTAACTCTAAACATGGGGTGTTATCACTGCTAGGAGCAGACACTGTGTGAAAAAACACGCTGCTAACTTCAGAAAATGCAGTTAGCTAGAAGAACTGAGCTGAAAAGTAAAATCACTGAACAAAATTAGTTCTGTTTTCAGTAAAACCAGGACAGCAGCATAACAGTAGGTGATGTTTTGTGTAGGCAAATGAAGAAGAATCTCTGCAGTTCATTCTGCTTTAGGGGAAAAATCTTAAGAGATTGCAAGAGTATGATCATATGATCAAGGCTTATGGCTCAAAACAATATGGTACATTTTTTTCCTTTGTTTTATTTTGTTGTATTTTTTTTCTTAATCATGTTTACAAGATGGCTTTCAAGAACTGTTGAACTGGTTTAGAATACGATATTCTGAAAACATGAGCAGCTTCTACCTACCTGCTGGGCTTGGCAGATGGTCTTGGCAAAACAAGCAGGTTACTGGCTTCGTGAGGAATTGCAACCTATTTGTCACATCTAGGAAGTTAAGAGCTTTTACACCCCTCCACTTGGAAGACTGATATTTTGTCTTTACTTTTTCTCTAACATGAGTGAAAAGAATCGCACTTAATTCATGTGTAAGAGATTTTTATTTCATCTGCCTCGGTCTTTTATAATTTCATTTTGAAGTGATAATATTACAAATAAGTGGCATATTTCTAAGTATGTAGGTATTAACTTGCATAAGTTTTATAAATGGTTTACATTGTACAGTAAAATAAAGTCCTCTATTTCATTACACTTAACATTTCCACTCCTTTGGTCTTCAATATTACTAGACACTGAGCCTGGCTCTCAAGCACCTCACTTCCATAATATGTCTTTGAAGATTCTTCTGAAAAGAGGTTGCAGAAAATATCTGATAATTATCATTGTGTTCAACAAAAATGGTCACCTTTCCCTGAAGAATCTGTCAAATCAAAGGCTAGAAAGGGTGCTGTCATGGTGTATGTTAACTTATGACTCATGCTGCAAGTGTAACTTAGACTTCCCATATAAGATGGCATTTCATTAACCACTAAACATTTACTATTTGCTGATTACAAGCAGCAGGTTCTTAGCAGGCTGATGTATTTAATTAGAGCTTATACTCTGATTATTTTTAACTTTTTTTTTTATGTTTAGAAGTTGGACAGTGCCCTCTCCTGGACATAGGCTCCCACGGCAGTAGCTTGTAAAGTACCCCAAATGTTGCCAATTGGAGAAAATAAACACAAAAATAGTGTGTTGGTTTGCTAAAGGGATTCTCTGGTTTTGAGGAAGTACACCTACTTGTAGTTCCTCCTTGTATTCTGCTCTATTTGAAATTATCCTGTGTAAGAATAATCGTTCTCAGTTTAAATAGCAAAGATCTTTTGGATAATTTAACTTGAGCCAATTTGGCTAGCGTTAACAGTGCAACCTTATCACAAAGAGCAGCAGGAACATGTAGTGATATATATTGCATTTTTTTACAAAAATAACCTCAACACAGTAAGATCATATTCATCTTCAGAAATACAGGTGATGGAGAAATGTGCAGATAAAGATTACTTTTTAGTTGTTCTCTTACATGTCTTCATTGCACTATTTCACAGTAAAAGACATATAATTATAATGATAAGTAAAAATTTTTTTTTTTCTTTTTCCTTTCTTGAAGGTGTTTTGTTGTGTTTGTTTGGGATTTTTTTTTTCAAGGTCCATAATAATAAGATTTTACCCAGGATGTAGATAGAGACAAAACATTCTCAAGATTTACAACATCTCACAGCAAAGGGGACAGAGAGAAAAGAGGATTTTCCTAGTGGGGAACTATAGACTGTAAAACTGTGATAACCAAACATTTACAGGAAAATTTAAATTAATGTCAGATAAAACATCACACATCTATTCGTCAAACTTTTACAGTTTTCAAATAACTTCTATTTGTGTTTTTCTCAGAACATAAAACACAGAGAGAAATACTTGTGTAGAGTTAACTGTGAGTGATTTCTACTAATTAGCTAGCAGATCCTTTAACACATTAGCTTAACCATGAAGCAATGCAGTGCTTATATTTATTTACTTAAATTTTGCATGCTATCTAACAATAGCATCTTAAAAACAAGCTGCCCATGCAGAGCAGTTGGTCTGTGTTCAGAACAGCATCTTCTGACCACCCACTTCAAAGGCGCACTTGGAGGGAAAAATTAAGCCCATCCTATAACATACATTCACTCACATGAGGGCAGCTCTGGAGCAGAGATCAAGATGCCTTTGCCCATTACTTACATGTGCCTGAAGCTGTTGACTATCTCTGCTCCATCCTTTGCAAAGAGCTATGAGCTGGAGTAACAGACATTCTCATTAATGGGCACAGTTGGTCATTAGCTGGTGTCTGAATCTTTCTTGATGACCTGCTAATGAACTTCTCAATGTTTTTTTGTGAAGACTGGTCAAGGTAGACATTATAGGTAATTTATAGGTGAACACCTGGCAAGCTAATGCCCTTTACTCAGTGACTGTTATCAACACAGTACTAGTAAGAGACATTACATCCTTTCTAATTAATTTCTCAGGTGTAAATATTTCACTTTGAATAGCAAGTTTGGATTCTGTGTTTAAAAATATTTTATTTAGGGGGGAAATTTCTTTAAGAATTTAATGAGGAAAAAAGCCTTAATCTTACTTTTTTTCTTTTTTTTTCTTTTTTTCTGTTAATTTTGGCCCTTAAGAGAAGAATGTTTATTTTTAAAAAACAAGCTTATGCACATTAATATTAACCTGTAAAAGGCTCAGAGGCCTGCATAGTGAAAAAATCAGCTGTGTGCCTGTTAGCTGCACGAGCCTGGAGAGCTTTCATGGTTCAGAACCTGTGGTGCCCAGGCTCTGTGAATCATGGATAAATTGGTCAGAAGCTACTGTCTCTCCAGCTGTGCTCTTGCCAGCTCTTAAAAGCTAAAAAGTTCAACTGGGCCTTGGCTTGAAGAAATCTCCAGGAAAAGTCCAAGAAGTGGCAGTGATGCATTAGGTAATACTCTTCCATCTAAGATTGGTAGATAATACTGTAGGGGTTATCCAATTATCACCAGAGCTGGCTGTTGTTTTAAATGCGCAGGCAACCAATCCTGTGGTTAGTAGGCATTTCAAAGTCCTGAACATGTGCTAGATTGGAAGACTTGGGCCAAGGTATTCTTAAATCTTTAAAGCTTTGTATTTTCATTTTCACATAATAATGTATCATAATAATCATAGCAATGCAACTGCTGTAAGAAATAGGGTTTGCATCTGTTAAAATGTTATGGGCACAATCAAGAAGTTTATCATGCTCCATTACATGTTTTCATGCACTTGACCCACAGTATGTGGTGTCCCAATGCTCATCTCCTTCCCTGCAAATGGCTTCAAGACTGCAAAAATCTTTCTCTCCAGTGCTTCCAAATTGCACTTCTTGAGCTGTGTAGAGATTTAGGAGGTGCAATTCCAGGGAGTTGTCCTGACCATTGCTTCCCGGAATGTGGAAGAAGGACCTATAGTTGTCTTTAGATTTTTCCCTCTCACTGCAGATCTTCAGCTTCCATTTGGTAACTTTGCTCTAACTGAGATGAAGTTATCAAAATGTCTCATTGGTCAGGGATTTGATTTCATACTTTTTCATTGTGAAGGAAACTTTCTTCTCCATCCCAGTTTCAAGCCCTGGGATATTCCTGTCTCCTTAGCAGACATTGCTGGCAAACGGTATGACACCAGCCAAAATTTTATGAAATAACTGGAAGCAACTCAATTCCTGAACAGTTTCTAAAAGCAACACTGATGATTCTTGCCTTGATGATGCACATTTTGATTACAAATATTTGATTCTGCACATTTTATGATGTGGATATAATAGAGAGGGGTTAGATATTTTTACGGAAAACCACAAATATTGTCAGATAAATAAGACTTTTATTTAATAATTATTCATCTTCCTGTTATACAGCAACCTGCATTTGTTTGCAAAGTAAATAAGATATTGAAATATTAATGCCATGTATTTGAGAAACACCAGGTTCTTAGCCAAAGCAGTGTATTTTTAAGGAAATGCACTGAACCCAGATGGACTACTCATGGCATCTCAGTACAGAATGAATTCATGTTAACAATGCTGCTTTTTTTTTTTTTTTTCTTTTTTTTTTTTTCCAGGAGCTGTGGTCAGTTAGCTTTAAAATCCTAAGAAAAAAATTGGAAGTGTAAATAAAATATATGAGCTTGATCTCAACAGTAATATAAAACCTATGAAAATAACTCTCCGGGGGGGAGGGGGGGGGAATACTCCTTAAATAAGAACACTTCCTTAAATCACTGTGTAATTATCCACTAATGAAATGGACATAGAAGTTTAGCAAAGTTGGTGCATGTCAATACAAACATCTTTGCCGTAATGAATGGGAGTTCTTTAACTGTGTGGCTATCCTCTAGTTTTAATCTGATCTTACCAACACAAAAAAAAAAAAAGTGTGAAATGCTGCTTTGGTCCCTGTACATGCTGTAGCTGAAACCCCAAAGCCAAGTGGTATTAATACAATGTAAGCCTACAGAATGAAAATAAAACAAGGTAAAGGAATATTTCATTTTTAATATTCAGTATAATGATTAAATAAGTAACACTGCACATATACAGAATTTCTGCTGATTGCTGCATGTACCTAATGGTTAATCCCATTTGTACACTGAGTTATGTTTCACAAGGTACAGAATGAGTTCACATGTGTTCTTTCTTCAAGTTTCAGTGTGTAATACTTTCTTGCTAAGATAATTTCGCTTGGAAATGGTACCCTAGAGGAGTCTACCAGTCTCTTTGCATAAACCATTGTAAAGCTGAACTAACACAGCTGTGATTGCATGTCCATTTTATCTAACCTTTATCTGTTTTCAGAGAAAACATGGAAAACTTTGGTTAACTCTTTTTGAAAAAAACACGGTCTTTCATCTCCTTACCAAACATAGAAAACTTGGTGGAAGAATAAAAAATCGAATCCTGTTCTTATATTTAATTTAATTTTTATTGTATTTATTTTCAGAAAATATAATGAACACTAGTGGCAAGGCAAGTAGATACCTTTGGACATTTTCAACAGCAACTGAAAATGAGGGTCTACAGATATTTATTTATTTATTTTAATCAACAAAAGGAACTGATTAAAAAAAAAAAAACTTTTTTTTTTTTCTTCAGATGTTGAAATAACATATTTTCTTACATTCTGTGTAACAGGCAGTTCTGCTAATCTAACCTGCCGAGCTTTCTTTGGATATAGTGGAGATGTCAGTCCTTTAATCTACTGGATGAAAGGGGAAAAGTTTATTGAGGATTTGGATGATAGTCGAGTCTGGGAAAGTGACATCAGGTAAAAGAAAAAACATTTTGGTTTTTTTTTTTTTTTTCCAGTCACTATCTTTTTCTGATAGCTAATGTAATAGCTGTTATCACAGAATAACTCAGAAACATTTTGGGTCTGACCTCTGTTTTTGCAACATCCATTTTTTGCCTTTTCAACTCTACTTATAAAGTACAGAAGAATGTGTATCTCAACCAGATCTGATGTTAGAGAACTGCAAAAGCAGAATAGCTGCCCAACAATTTCTATGGTTTCAACAAACTGGTATTGTCATAGTAACTCTTTCAAACTGTGCAATCTACAATAACAACTATTAAGACAGTTATGAAATAACTAAGATGAACTAAAGAAAAATAAATACATCAAGAAAAATAGTTCAAAAGATGTCTTTTAAATCTTTTAAATTATCTTAAATAAATGCCGAAGTTGGCTTCTCTTTTGAAATACTTGGATTTCTTTTCTTCAAGGAAAAAAATAATTTTCTTGGGATGTTATCTGGCCTGTAAGAGCCAAGCATCCTGTTAAGTGGGCTGTTTATATCTGCTAAAATACTTGTTTTAGAAAGGATCTGGCAAGTCGCATCATGTACTTTTTTTTTTTCTCCTAAAAGTGCTGCCTCATTTAGAAATTAAGAAAAAAGTGGGTTTGTATTGAGAATTACATGCCTGACATAGCGTAAACAACTCCTATCCAATATGAAGTATCTCCTTGGATCTGAAGAGATTCCTTTTTCATTAACAATTCTCTGTGTGTACAACTCTGTCCCTATATATCATGGATGAACCCAGAGATGAAGGCAAATCTCTATGTGCGTTACAAAGGAAACTATATAGAGATGTGTTATCTACAGTGATTATCTATAATAGAAAAATACCTTATTTACACTTCACCTCTTACATAGTAGTTTACTATCAAAAGACATGAAGTCACAGTTTTAGCTAAACATTCCACTGCTTCAGTATAACCAAAGGAACAGAGACAATTACTCTACAAAAATCAAGAAGGCCACATAGACATTCAAGGTCATCTCCATGTCCCCAGATATAGGCAAAATTGAAATAAAATTTACCCCAGTGTATTTCAATTTTACTCTATAAAGCTCAAGACCAATACACTAAATGGCACATGACAACCATATCAGATCTTTCTGCATCTAAAGCTTTTCCTGAGATCATCTAAAGCTTTTCCTGAGATCATCTAAAGCTTTTCCTGAGATCTTCAGCTCCTAAATTGGCATTCTGAAGACTGATAAAAAGATGACAAGAACCTCATTACAACTTCCTTGTTCTGTGGAGGGAGGAGCAGGAAGGCTGGCTTCCACTTCTTTTGTCAGGTGTGATGTGAGGGAGCAGCCCACAGCAGTCTGGCATTTGCATTGCTGTGTTTCTGTAACCACTTATGGGCATGCCAGGCAGTAGAGAAAGCAATATGAAGACAGTGGAGTCTTATCCAGGAGGTCCTGTCTTTTATTTATCATCTGTATGAATGAATTACACCTGGTATTCCAGTTCTTTCTAATGATTGATAATGCACAGTCAATTTTATAATATATTCAAGAACTTTTTAAGACACTGTCATTAAAACACTGTTTCTGAGGGACATGTTGAAGACCCTCAGAATATGCAGAAATAGTGTGTTTGGTCCAGACTCCTAGTGTGATCCTAAACCCCAAAATAACAGTTTTCACTTTTCTATCTTCCAACATTTCTAGACTTCAAATACCACTGAACAGGGTGTGTCTGTCAGAATGTGCAATAATATATTATCAGTGTGCACATCATCCTGCTTATAGAAGACAATTAACTGAAGCTCTCATTAATATATATAAAGCCAAACCTCCTCATTGGAAGTGAGGAAGAAAAGGGCATGATATAATTTCATTAAGATTTCATCAAATGATAGCCAAATTTGAAGCCAGAGAGTTGTGAATTGTAAGCAGCATTATTGTGTCATGATTATCTAACGCTCTGCTATGATACAAGCAGAATAGCAGTGATGGTTGCTTTTTTCTCAGGGTTCTCAAGGAACATCTCGGGGAACAGGAGGTTTCCATCTCCTTGATTCTTGACTCTGTGGAAGAGGCAGACCTGGGGAATTACTCTTGCTATGTTGAGAATGGTAATGGACGCCGACATGCCAGTATTCTTCTACATAAAAGGGGTAAATATGCAGCTTTCCTCCATGAAATGGTACCTTATAGGGACAGTCAGTTTGTAGAGCTTCTTCTGATGCAAGCATGAATTTTGGCTTCCTAAGATAATAATAAGCAATGATTATTATTCCCCAGGCATTTGTAGAACTTTCAAAATAAAACAGAAAAGTTGTTGTTAACTATGGTTGTCACTGGGAAAAATAGAGTAATACCTTTTCATATTTATATAAAAGATGCATTTAATAATTAATTAATTTTAAAATTAATAATGGCTTAATAGAGAAAAAATAATATGAATCAGCAGGTAATAAAACTGTTATTTTTTCCATAAGAAATAATAAAACCCCCATAAATTAGAAAAGCAAAAAAAAATACATTCAATTTCTATAAGAAAAGTAACCTTAACCCCATGTCAGGGGAGTTCATGCATAGCCTGACTGTGGACTTATAACACATTTGTTTAACACTAACATTTGTGAAGTGAAATATCATGACAGAAATTTCTCTGGACCTTCCTGTTTCTACTCACTGCTCACATCCCATGTTTCTAGCCTGACTAATGGCCACAGCCACCTCCCATGGAGATAATTACAGAGAGGTGGAGAACCTCTTGCAAAGCGAGGTTCCCAGAGCCACTTTGTTCACTTTACCTCCCAGAGGGTGCTCCACATGCCTGGGCTTGATGCTCTCCACCCTCATGCAGCATCCCACTGGTTTAAGAAATCAAAGAATAATCAGGAGCAGCGTCTGTACTTCAGTGTCATTACTGTGCTTTTTTTGGACTGTTCGTAAAGGTGAGCAAAGCAGGTTCTTACTGTGGTGCTGAACTACAGCATCTCAATGGATATTAAAGCAGTGATGTCTTCCCTAGTTTTAGGCTTTTGGCATGCCTAAGTCTGTCTAAGTTTAAAAGGAAACCATAAATCAAGATAGTGTGACTCATTTATTTAAACATACTTTTGTGTACCTCCATTTACTTGAATAGAACTAATTTATAGCCATTTTACTGAACTCTTGTCATTGCTTCTTAAGAGATGAAGATCTAATTAACCAGATGTTCTACTTAGTCTGGAATTTACAAATTTTTTTTTCAATTTACTGAGATTAAAAATTAAATGAACCTCAGCAATTTACCAGCTAGTAGTCATATACTCTTAATTCAGAGATGTTTGAACACACAGCAAGAGCTTAACACAACAAACACCGAAATCCAATGTTTTGTCTTTACAAGTAATGAAATTAGTGCATGGAACACTGAAAATAAAGAATGTCTAAGGCTTAAATCATTTTAAAACAAATAACCAACCGACATATATTAAGTCATTCGCTGATGATGAGTCCTTATTTTCCTTTTCCCAGAAGCATTAGCTCCAAGATTGACAGCACGTAAGTCTTTTCTGTTCTGTGACCACCAACTTTTTAATATAACAGTATGCATGCATAAATTTTGCAAGGCTCTACTTTCCTTGATTCCTTTCTTGGAGAAATCAGTATGTCAAATGCACTAGAGTATGTGGCCATATGATGACATGCTTAAGAGGAAGTAATCTCAATATTTAATTGCCCTTACAAATAGTAAAAAGCTAAAAATAGCAAAAACTCCCCCAAATATTTTTTTTTTTTCTTCAAGTAAGGCTGAATCTGAAATTGTGATTAGGAAACAAACTCTGGTTTGCCCTCAAAAAAAAAAAAAAAAGTACCCGATACAAGCCTTCTACATACTTGGAAGTTGACAACTGCTTCAGTGAAATGATAAATTAACCATGACAGATAAAAATTTGAGCTAGTCTCTCAGGTCTCCTAGGAAGAGGAGCTTTGCACTGCTTGCTTAGCCTCCTGTATGTCACCATGACAACATTTTGTTTTACATTTCCTTGTTTAGAACTACATTTAGACTCTGCTAGGAGTGAGTTAGCTGTTTATTATTTTCTGATTATTGGCTCACATAGAACAACTGGGACCTAAAAATTAGGTAAATCTGCTTCTGGAACACCAAGACATTTGCAGAGGTATTAGACTTGGCTAGTTTTCCAGTTAGTGATCTTTTGTTGCAGCAGTATAAACCAACAAAAATTATGAACCTGGAATGTTCACAGGATAATAGAGAAACTATAATCCTTCTTAAACATCATATGTAGTACGTTATCACCAGGATCAGAAGGTATAGGAAAATGGAAAGTTCTGTTACTGAACAAAGAATGTTTCTGGAAGAAGTGCCATTTAAGGCTAAATGCTGCAGTGGGAATTTACATACAAAATTTAAGCCTTCCAAACGCCCTTGGAACTGCTGCTTCACCCTGGTCAATATATTATCTGTAAACTTACACTTCCAGGGGGAACTTTTGGATATGTCTACAATTACACTGTCCCTGAAAGGACGATAAGCACAGGGTCTAAATCACTGGTAAAAATTTAGATGCATCTTCTTCACTATTCCCGCTGGTCAGCCCAGCAGGGACACACACTCATCTCACAGAAAACACAAGCAAGGTCCATTTGATGGCAGTCCCCACCACAGAATAGCACCTGGGACATTCAGTCAGTGAGGGGGAACTTCTGCTCTTTCCCTAACTGGCACTGGAACAGAAAAATAGAGCTTTCCCTTTCCAGAAAGGGACTTCAGGAGGAGAGGAGAACACAGCTTCCCCAGATTACAGTACCACTTGTGCAGGAAAAGCAAACCCAGTTTGGACATCCAGCAATGGGAAAAATCTGTGGCTCCTGTCACCTACTTCTAACCTAGATGCCAGCTTTCTGCATCTCAGGGAGCTGAGCCCAAATATTCTCCCAAGATTCTTTTACTTCCCGACTGCCGGTGGGGAAAAGCTATGATCTATGTCTTTTGTACAGCCAGATAACCTCAGCTGTGTAAGGGAGCATTTAACTCATAGCTAAAGGCAGTAGAGCATTTTAAGCATGACAATGCTAATGCTGTTTCCTTTTCTGGTCCACTCCTACAAAAAATATCCAAAAATAATGAGAAAAAGAGAGAGATCAGAACCCAGGAGATTTAACTTTCATTCCCTTCCTCCAGCTGTAGCCCAAATATCTATCTCCTTTACAAGAATCAAGTTATTTTCTCTCTCTCGTTTTTCTTTTTTTTTTTTTTTTTTTTTGGTGAGGAAAAAAAACCCAAAACTACATGTTATAAGCTAAGGCTGATTTTGTTACTTATTGGTGATAGCTATCATCTATCATCTGTAGCAGTTACAGGTTAATCTTCAGCCAGGTAGAGGAAACTTCTAGAAATTAATTTTGAAAATGGAACTGACAGAAGCTAAGTACAAATTTATTAACAACACACCACATATAGCAGATGATATAAGGGGTGGGTGACATATTAGAACTCTGGTTTGGTTTTTTTTCACAGGTTTTTAATTCAAGAAGGCAAGCCCATAATCTATCAATGTAGTAGATAAAAATTTAATGCATAAGGGGAAAGAATGCCCTTCCACAATGTTACGTATTGAAAAGTATGATTTTCATGCCAGATCAAAGCTTTTGTAGTCTCATTTAATCATAGACTGTATTGGAAGTACAGATTATTATCTAATTATGTGATTATTTTGTGGAAATTCTAGTTTGCTTGTCCACAACTAAAGCTTTAAAGCACAAATGTCAAAATCTATCTTGGCTTGTTTGTTTGTGTTTGTTTGGTTTGGGCTTTTTTGTTTTGTTGTTGTGTTTGTGTGGGGTTTTTTGTTTGTTTAGTTTTTGTGTGTTTTTACTGATGTTGTTTTAAAAGCTTAATCCAAGTGTATTTTTCAAGGGACAGTCACCAGAACTACAAGCAGATGACATGCTATATGCATATTTTAAAAAGTGTCTCCTTCCCTTTCTCCCCATTTTCTCAGTGCTGTCTATTTTCATGTCCTGGGTCTCCTTTATGCTTTGATCTTTTTTTTTTTTCCCTCTGACATAGGTGTGCTCAATGGGCATAAATGGGTCTTGTTGACTACAAGCTAAGCACCTTTTTTGCTGTTGGGACAATAAAAAGACTTACTGAACTAGACTGTTTAGAGGAAGAGATTGATTCTGTTTGAAATAGCCCATCAGAATATATGTTTGAAAAGGAAATGATAATATTTCCTATAGGAAATGCATCTTGAGGAAACCTACAAATAGGTAGCCATACTTTAAAATCACCATTTATTAGTGCATAAACATCATACTAAAATTTCCTGTACAATTTAATAGCAAATTCTGAATAGCAAGTAATTCTGATTTTTTTTTTTTTTTTTTTTTTTCCCCCCCATAAAGTTAATAACTGAATTTCTGGTGAGCACCTTAGATTACAGTGTCATTCATATAATAGTTTATATACGTTCTCTTACTTAAGGATTTGAATATGTTAAGTTTTTGATTTCATAAGCATTTTCAATCACTAGGACACGATTCCACACAGTGGTAGTGATGAGTGAAAGTTAATATTTAAAAGAGCAAAGAAATTAGTTCTTTTCTAACCTCTGCAAAGAAAGTACAGGTGTTATAGCTCCCCTTGCCATAAAACTTAAAGATGCTTCTGAAATATCTGAATTTCTGAAATTGCCTGACAGAAACTTTTCATAAGACCATTTTCTTCATCAATAAGGTGTTTCTTATCCTTTAGAAAATAGGACTAAGACATTTCCAGCAAAAAGGTTAGTCAGATTACTTAGCATGTGCCTAAATCAAACTTTCCTCTGTGTCAAACAAGTTAGTTTGTTTAACAGACTCTTTTTAAAACAGCTTTTGTACCACTTTTATCATAGTTATTTTCTTTATATAATTTCTAAGTGCAATTCTAACCTTGATTGGCAAGGATAAAAATATTTTAAATTATGTCACAAATTGTTCCCATAATCCATGCAGAGCTAAATTATTCATTAATGCTGTCCTCAGAAAAAAAAAAAATGTAAACAGTATGTTTTATGATCTTACATCCTTAGAACTTGGTACTCATTTTTCCTCGCATTTTAGCACCTCCCGGTGCTTCCTGCATTCATTTCTTTCAGAAGATCTAAAAGAAGTAATTGAGTGGGCTGTCTGGTTTCATAGTGCAATAAGTAAATAGAAGCCCTCCTAATCAGTAAGGTTTTAAGTCATACACAATTACAGAATCACAGCATGTTAGGGTTGGAAGTGACCTCAAAACATCATCTAGTCCAACCCCACTGCCAGAGCAGGATCACCTAGAGTAGGTCATCCAGGAACACGTCCAGGCAAGTTTTGAAAGTCTTCAGAGAAGGAGACTCCAGAGCCTTTCTGGGCAGCCTGTTCCAGTGCTCCATCACCCTCACAGTAAAAAAGTTTTTCCTAATGTTTTTGTGGAACCTCCTATGTTCCAGTTTACAACCATTGCAAATTCATTTATTTGAGGAATCTAACCAGAGATTAATCTAATTGCACACTATGACATTTTTTTCCATCGACCTGAAGTACAAACTGCCTTTAAAATGCAGTGTCTTATATTTAAATGTAGTAAACTTCAGTAAAATTGAAGCATCTATATTTTTTTCACCCTTATCCTCTTTGGAGCTAACATCCTGCTGGAGATAATGTAATTATTCTCCTGCTGGGAACAGGTATCCTGCACTTCTCAGAAGAAATAAAAATGTCATTGGTAAGAATATACTTCTATTATAATAATTTACTATGTCTATTCTAATAACACTAGAAATCCAACAGTGCCAAGGCTCAGATATGCTGCCTGCCATACTAATGAATAGGTTAATAAACTCCTTGCATGCGTATATGCATATATACATATAAACATATAATTCCAAACTTGGATAGT
>JANIJG010006388.1:25943-46609 GCA_024611175.1 Megaceryle torquata | reverse complement strand
TTTTGTGTTTTTGTTTGTTTGTTTTTGTGGGGGTTTTTTGTTTGCTTTTTTTTTTAATTGTTGTTGGGTTTGTTTGTTTGTTTTGTTTTGTTTTGTTTTGTTTTCTGTGGATATAAAGATCCAAGAATTAAAATCATACAAAAAATGTGCAGGGAAGAGAATGAACACGTGGTCATTTCATGGGTTTATGAAGATTGAAAGTAGTTAAAGTTCTACTATTTTAATTTTGTGATCTGCAAATGTTAATAAGCATAGCTTGCATGGTTCCTCCAAAGGAAGACTGGACTCTTCAAGATTAGCACCATTTCATTAATTCATTTATACACTCTGCACTCAACCTGTATTTGGCAGGCTTTTCCAAATAATGCTACCAGAGTACAAAAAGGTGTTAAATGAGGAAAGGAATGGCTCAGTAAATAATAAAAGTCAGCATTGACTAAATATAACATTACTTATGACAAACAGTCATGTATTCAATCAGGTCTCTTTTACAAGCAATTTATATTCTCGATAGCCTGAGCATGGTGTTGTCGAGAGAATTAGAAGGATGTTAACTTTTCATTACTCTTACTATTGATTTTTTCTGCTTTCTTCACAGCAAAAGTCAAAATGTGACCTCTTATTCCACTGAATTAGTTCCAGAGCACTTGGCATTATTGACCTCCTAATGAAAATTAATGATAGCTCTTCTGATTCAGTCTTTCAAGTAGGCACACCAAGCACATTTAAGAAACAGGCACATTTATTTCTCATATTGAAATGGAATAACACACTGTTAAGTAATAAAATGTACATTAAAGCAACATTAAATTTGCAAATTAAGAATACAAAATTCAGGAGATTTAAACTGCATTATCAGGAGCTGATGCTGCAAATACTTAAGCTTGGCAATAATTTCAGACCTGGAAAGCCAATGAGTTTTGCAAGTAAGATACACATATGCTTAGAACATTTCAGCCCCAGGCCCTAAGTTTTTTGTCAAATTCTGGGAAGACTGAAATGTTTTTACTATGCAACAGAGACAATTGCACATTAGCTTAGGTATTTCCATGCCTTTCTTTTTCCCTGTTAAAGCTAGAGAAGAATTTAATTTTTTTCAAGACACTTTTTTTTCTCCTGTGCTTACAAGCTGTCACACCACAGTTGAGTGGATTTTGTTCATGAAGAGCCTTATACAAATGTTTAGGAACACCCTGACTTCAGTCTATGGATATGGATCCCTTCTCCCTTGCATCTGTGTAAAGAAGGATTACCTCTACCAAGTGAAATGGGAAATGTGAATGGATTAATATCCAGAGATTGGGTGAAAGATTGCAATTTTATCAAACAATTTTCTCTTCCTGGGAAATTCTCACAGAAATAATTCCTAGAATTATCTAGGAAATCTGCAAGATTAATGAATAAACTGTCTTTCTTCCTCTCTTTCCTCAGACAACAAAGACTACGATGCATATCTATCTTATACCAAAGTGGATCCTGACCAGTGGAATCAAGAAACTGGAGAAGAAGAAAGATTTGCTCTTGAGATCCTACCAGATATGCTTGAAAAGCATTATGGATATAAGTTGTTCATACCAGACAGAGATTTGATTCCCACAGGAAGTAAGTCCTCTTTTTTATTCTTGTGTGTTTCATAAACAGCAAATTCAGTGATTAAAGTGATTGGTTTAGTATTGTTTCTATACCTACTCCTTCAGAAAGTCATCTTTCCTCCCCTGCCTTAGAGAATGGTGAAGATAAGCAACAAAACCAAATGTGTATTTCCCATATAAAAGGATTATTTTAAAGTAAGTTAATTATTATAGTGATTGAAAGTGAGACTGTGCAAAAAGGACATGCATAAGTAAAGGAAATTAATGAGACTAACATTTTTTTCATAGACTTTTGGGAGCCTGCATATCTAGGAAGAGTGCAGAGGTCTTTGTTTTCTGTTCCTTAGAGTTTTCCTGGAAAGATTTCCATGATTCTAAGTATTTATTACAGAAATTAAGAAAGGAAAGAAAAAAAATTGTTTGGACTAAGGCAAGGATTGAGTAATACTATCTACGGCAAAGCAAAGTAGTGAATTCTGTTAGTGTTCACTGCAGATAAATGTGTAATGGAGGTACTGGATCATTCCTGGAGATTAAATATTAGAACTGATTACAGCTGTTATAAGTAGATCTTTTTCATGTTTCCTTTGCATATTTCAACCAATGTACAGTATTTTTTTGTAAGTTGCTGTAGCACTCTTCATAACTTCAGTGTAACCATATAGACAGCTCCTAAGATCAATACCTTTTGCTAAATATGAGAAAGGATGCTTGATAGAGACAAAGCACAGCATCAACCAATCGCATGGATATTTTTTAAATCCATAGAAAACTAAATATTTTGCAGGAGACAACACTGTTTTTGTGAATGTGTGTGATGGGAGCATGAAAGAATCTAACCCTACAGTACACCCTAGAGTAGCATTTGGGTTTGAAAATGAGCCCCTGAAGCATGTATATGCTGCCCTGTTGCCTACCAGGGTGACATTGCCTTTTTAAAGAATACAATGGTAATGGACACACTTGTTCCAATAAAAATACAGATATGGATACAAAACCTCAAATCATAAACAAACACATTCTATTGTGCATGGGGGAATAGATGTTCACAGGATCACAGAATGGTTGAGGTTGGAAGTGACCTCTGGATGTAATCTTGTCCATTTCTCCTGCTCCATCAGGGCAACCTAAAGAAGGCTGCCCAGGACCATGTCCTGGAAAGCAAAACTGAAATGTTTACAAGTAATATTTTTGCATATTTCAGTGACCTCTTCTGGGAGCAGGGATTTGCTTCTGTTGTTTCACCCTAGTCTATGGGAGCAGAGTGTTTTCTGAGGTTGATTTTTGAGTAATTGTCTTGTTTTGTAGCCTACATTGAAGATGTGGCAAGATGTGTAGACCAAAGCAAGCGACTGATCATCGTCATGACTCCAAATTATGTGGTAAGAAGAGGCTGGAGCATCTTTGAACTAGAAACAAGGCTTCGAAACATGTTAGTCACAGGCGAAATCAAAGTAATACTAATTGAATGCAGTGAACTACGAGGAGTTATGAACTACCAGGAGGTTGAGGCCCTGAAACATACCATCAAGCTCCTCACTGTAATTAAATGGCATGGACCAAAATGCAACAAGTTGAATTCCAAGTTCTGGAAACGTTTACAGTACGAAATGCCTTTTAAGAGGATTGAACCCATCACACATGAGCAGGTTTTAGATGTCAGTGAGCAGGGGCCCTTTGGAGAACTGCAGACAGTCTCAGCAATTTCCATGGCTGCTGCCACCTCCACTGCACTTGCCACTGCCCATCCAGACCTGCGCTCCACCTTTCATAACACGTATCATTCACAGATGCGCCAGAAACACTATTATCGAAGCTATGAATATGATGTACCTCCTACTGGCACCCTGCCGCTTACCTCAATAGGTAACCAGCATACCTACTGCAACATCCCTATGACACTTATAAATGGGCAGAGACCACAGACAAAAACTAACAGGGAGCAGAATCCGGAAGAGGCTCACACAAACAGTGCGATACTGCCCCTCTTGCCACGGGAGACCAGTATATCAAGTGTCATTTGGTGACCGAAATGCAAGGGGCTGTCAACCCCCTTTAGTAGGAGCTGAGTCTGCAGTCTGGTGCCTGGAACTACATCCTCGACTGCTGCTGTTAAACATACATTACAATCGATAACATACGAGGAAAAACAGGGTCTTGTACATATGGTTTTTGCAATTTCTTTGTAGCATCAGTCTTCCTGTTTTACCCACGTCTCTTCCCATTCACATTTTCGGCTTTGTTTTATATGTCATTGGAATTTGTATATTTACATTTTTTTAAATGAAGAGACTGCTGTGTAGATAGGAAACTTTTCTGCTTCATTAGTATAGTTTTAGATTTTTTGTTTGTTTTTAACCTCTCTTGGGAATGCTTGGACAAAGCTATATTGATATCGGAAGCACTATCCATTTTGTTGGCCAGCTGAGCCTGATTTCTGAAGGCCATGCCTGCTGCAGTTCACCTCTTTTGGAGAATATTTGTTCCTAGAAGGACCCCATCCCCTACTGGGAGCTCCAATTTCATTTCTACTCCTGTAATGTGCACTGCTCCTTCCCTGTCCTTATAATGACCCCCATTTGGGGTAACACTACAGTCTGATCACCTAACATGTAACTTGGTAGATATCTGTCAAATGACAGAATAAACCCAATCTGTATCGGTTGCTTCACAGTAGTCACTACAGAGTGTGTAGAAACTAGAGATGGTTTGATTTTTGCTTTCCTGGGTTTGTTTATTTTACTTATTATTTTAAGAATGACTTGATTGTATCCCTTTTATAAATATAAAAGCAAACCCTATTTTTAACACTTCCTGGAAATGTATTAATGTGGTTGTGGAATTTATTTTTAAGCATTTAACATTTTCTTTTCCTCCTTTCAAAATCCCGCAAATAAGATCATTTGCAATTGTCAGGCAAGACAAATGAGGCAATAGGCACTGAAGTGCAGAGAGTCCTGTTGATATTTACTGTGATGACTTCCAAACCAAAGGAGACTAAAAAGACAGTATTGTAGCTGGTTTGTCTCTTGTATTATAAAAAGTGTTATTTTCTGAAAAAGTAAGAGCAAAACATTATTTTGATGTGGATTACAGATCCCCTTGTACTTTAGTGTTCCAAAACCTGTATTTGCTTTAAAACAATATATTCAGGATTAAGAAATCTTCTTTCATTTGGTTTTAGCTTGTAATTATAAGTAAAACTTTATTAATTTCAACATGATTTCAGTAAAATCTCAGGCAGAAAAAATACATGAATACCAACAAATATAATTTTTTTCAGAATAAATTTTATTTATATAAAATTAATATTTAAATCAGACCTGGAAGTATTAAAATCAATTTATTCACTTTAATGAATAAATAAATTAGTTTTATTTTTATGTATGATTTTATCTTTGAGGAGTTGGAAATAATGTGTGTATCATGGCTGCTAGGGAAGAAAAAACAAACACACTATGGACATCTTTAAGACAAATGAAATAAGCATCTTACTCATACTTATGTTTAAATAATGTGAAGTCCTTTCTGGTTTTAGAAAGAGAGGAGAGTTGTAGCTCTACAACATATTCAGGCCAAGCTCTCTGCTAGCCTGCTAGCAGGAGCAGAGAAGCTGCAGTAGAGTTACTGGTTGCAGCACACTGTCATATAGTCATGGATTTGTTATACTTTGACAGAAAAGTAACCAGTAACCTGCCAAGCAGACCTTATAATCTATTTATGTAATTAATTAGCTTTAGATATTTTATGATAGCTGAATGATATTGGCCGATATAATGGATGTATGGGGTTTGTTCATCCTGAATGTCACAATTAGAAAAATACAGCTTATAGTATTTTGGTCTTCTTAATAAGAAGTGATGTGTAGAGAGTGGGTAAACTGCAGTTTGGGAGGGGTGTTCATGTGAGTAATCCAGAACTGGCAGTGTGGGAGAAAATTACTATGCTTCTGTTAGGAAGATCAAGAAATCCCAATATCTACACAACAAGCTAATAGAGCTTTGGGATGTGCACTGATTTTTATTCGCTTTAAAATGTTCTTTTTCTTTGACAATTTGCTCAAGTCCTTTTCTACAATCTGTTCTTTATTATGGTATCTCCCTCTGGACATATGCCAAACATCCACAGAATGGAAATGAACCTGCCAGATAAAATTTTAAGAGAGCTTCACACATTTGGTTATTTTCATAGTGTAAGAATTATTTATTTGCTCTTACAGACACCTGTCAGGCAATGATGGCATTTTCCTTCATTCATCTGGATGCCAGATACCCCAGTATCCTGTGAAAGTAATGCATTATTCTTCCCCCTTTCCCTCCACTTTACATGCACTGGAGTAAAGACTGGGATGTGGAATAAATGTAGGATGTAACTGTATGACCACAGTCACATTTAGACGAATGGTAGATTTTTCCTTAGCCACATGGGGAGTGCTTTTCTGTTGTTCTATTTTTAGTGTAGATTTAAGCACTTTGAATAGCATGATTCAGGGATTGATGGATACTGTTTGATATTCACACTACTTTAAAAAAGTTTTTCTTATAATGTTTTGTCATAATATTAAGCAAAAGAAAAACAAACAAAAATAAATAAACAAATCACAAAAGAAAACCTGAAATGCAGAAGCAGTCTATGGCTTTAGATATATTCCTTAGTATTCCTCCTCTGTGAACAGCTCTGTGTGGGGAACAGCGAAGGAAACTGTTGTGTGTTCATGTGCTCTGTGTTTGACAAAAGTTCTGTTGGAACACAAAATAAAATGAAAAAAAACCCAAACAAACAAACCAACAACCAAATCTGTCATTGCCCTAGTGTTTAGGCTCCATACTTTTTTGGTGAAGGCGTTCCAGTTTTTGACAACGCAGCCTGAAGTGTGCATGCAATAGCCACATATAAGGTTTAGCCATAATCAAATAGCACTTTTTAAAAAAAACTGCACAGTGTGATGAGTGGAAAAATTTACTCTGCCTGGTCAATAACTTTGGGTCTGTATGTGGATTCTATGCATATGATTTATCCAAGTGTGGTGCTTTGTCTTTATAAGGCTCTCTCTAATCAGGATAGTCCTTGATATAAAGCTAGAGGACTCTGTTGCACAACTGGTTCTCCGGACAGTACATAGAGCTGGACAGAAATGGGAACTGTACAGCATGCAGCTAATTATTTTGAAGGCAATGAGCATTGCTGGGTCTGATTCTGTTCTCAGCAGCAGCAGTATGATTTGAGAGTAAATCTAATAAAGCTGAACGAGTGTGAGATTGATTTGTGTGGGAGAAGAAAATTGGAAAAGCAAAGAGAGAAGGAATTCATATTTGCAGTCTGTGACAAGATGAAATCTTGGCTGCAAGGAAAGCAGCAACAAAATGTCTTCAGAGTTTAGTAGGGACCTAGTTCTCACCTGACAGACAATATCAAACACTTTCAATATGATGTGGTTCCGAGATAAATACTGTTAGGCTTACGATGCAAACTAAGATTTTTCTATTACTGCACAGTTGTGAAAATCATGCATATGTTATATAATGGGTGATAATGAGCTTCAAAATAATTGGAATGTTTGTTATACCAGCCTGATTAAAACATCAGAAAGTTTTACTTGGATACTGTGCATTAATGACATGTTTAAATTACAGATAAAGCAGTGAGATTTGGGGGAAACTGGCTGGGTAAACAGACTTGCTTCATTCTTAAATTAGGAAAAAAAAAAAGAAGAAAAAAAAAAGAAGAAGAAAATGTCAAGCTAGCAAGCCTAAGGAGAGTTTAATTTTAATCCTAAGAAGAAAACCCAACGCAGTAGTAAAGTAAGCTCAAAAATAGAATAAAGGCCAGCCGATGAAGGAGAAAGGTCAAAATACTCACCTGTTTTTTGACTGTATTGTGTCTTCTTTTGTCATGCAAATATCTGTACTCTGGCTGAGCCTTTTTGAGCCCCATCCAGAGAGATCAGCAACACAAATATGTCTCTGTGTCTAATACACTTCCAAATGACTATACACTTGTGGATAATCCAGCACGGAGAGATTTTAGTGTGTCTTCTATTGTTGTGATAAAGAGGATGGCAGAAATGTCTTAGTGCTGAAAATATCTCCATTTTAATTTATTATCCAGAGTGATATACTCCTTCACACCCACACCTTCTCTGATTTTCTAGTTTTAGAACACTTCTTTTAAACCCATTTCTCAGCTGAGCAAGAGATTAATGTGACTGGCATCAGAAAAAATGTAAGCAATTTCATAACAAAGAGTGTCCTTCTGTTATGAAAGCTGAAAGTTCCCTTGCATTTTTTCTGTATAATCACAACTCTTCACCTCCTAAATAGTCTACTGAATGGAGGTTGGAGAACAACATTGTGTCTTTCATTTGAGATTCATTGAATTCAGTATGGATATTGAGATGTCATTTTTGATGTAATTTTTCTGGGCAATTTTCCATTGACTTTGGCTATAATCTCAAAGAAGATGCATTGACTAATAGGTGTTCCAGAACTCAGAGTTGTTGCCCTGAGGAATGAAACTAATGGAAATGTTTCAGCTGTTGTTTTCCCATGCTTTTTGGTTGTTTAAATTTTGTTTAAAACAAAGTTCAACATTTACTCTGGACTAATAAGCTCTGAAGGTGAGAGGTCGGGAGTCCACAAGAGGCATGAAGTAGTCAGAGCAGAAATTACAAAGGCAGACCTCATAACTTATTTTGAAAATGTATAAATTCTGAAGCTGCTCAGATTACTAAAAAATGGGTACGTTGAGATGGAAGGTTGTTGAAGGCAAGTATTCTGTTTTTTATTAGAACCAGACTCATTCCAAAGGCTTATCAGTGTTCTTCATTAAATATTCAATATCCTAGGTAATGTAATTTCAGAAACGTTCAATAGCCAATTAAAATATTTTGATTTTGGTGGATTAAGAGTAACATAATTCTCTCAAATCTAAATGTTAAATAAAATAGATTATCTTTATCTATTATGAAGCTTACAGAAAGTACAAATATCTCTGATGGGTTGCTAGTTCTAGGAAAACATATTGAAGCAAAATTTGAGGGTTAAAAATTTGATGGAGATATTCTTGCTATTTTTTATAAAGACATCTCTGTTAACTGTCAAAGGATGACAGAAGGAACACACAAATTACACAAAAAAATAAAATGGATGTACTTTTTAACCTTCTCTTCCTCTGTTTATCAAATGTTAGCTTTCTCTCTGCCTGTCTCAAAAATACAAAATCATCCAGGAAGAACAAATACCTGCCAATCCAATACTCTAAGACACATTTGGTTGTGGTTAAGAGTCATAGTGGACAGAGTATGGCTGTGACTGAGAAGCTATCCAGTGTGGAAACTGTGTGCACCCATGCAGGGAGGCAGAGAGCACAGGGCTTTTTGGCCATAGAGTTTAGTTATTCTTGTGTCAGGTGGGTGCAGAAGAAACTATAGGCTCAATGCATCACCACTCTTCTACCTGTTATAGGCAACACACAAAGAAGGTGGGGGTTGGAACTACACGATCCTTAAGGCCCCTACCAAACCAAATCATTCTATGGTTCTTTGATTCTATAAGGTGCACAGCAAGCCTTGAGGTCAGTGACAGTAGATGTGAATGCCGTCAGCTAGCTAAGCACAGATACCCTATTGCAAAGCAGCCAGAAGAATAGAAATATCTGACAGTATTTCACATTGTTCAGTGTGCAAAGAAAAAGCCAGCAATGAGCATAGAAAGAGGTTAGCTTAGTGGGATAGTGTGCAGTCCACTAAATGATGATTACAGGAAATTGCCATCTCAATCAGCTAGCACCACAGCTGAGCTCCCTACCAGCTCTTCCATCCATTCCCATCCCATCCTATCCTCTCCTCTCCATCTACCTCGCAGGTTGTATTAAGAGCACGAATACAGAAAGTTTGCTGTGAGTCCTCTGGTTGGGGAACATGTGAAAACTCTTTGTAGAGAAGTTTAGGATGAGTAGATGTCTTCTTTCCTGAGAAGAGATTTAACAGGAGCAAAGCCTTGATTTATAAAAAGGTGGGCTTTTTTTGTTCTTAGTTCACACACCATTTTTCACATCCTGAACCTCTGTGGAGTAAAAAGTCTTAAAAACGCCGGTCATGGGCTCAAAATATTTTCACCTGTGCATCTGCCATTATATTGCAGAGTTTTCACACATACTTGAAAAACAAAGAGAAGCAAAGTAACAATGCAATTACTAAATCCTATTTCAGCCTGATTTTTCAGGGCTTCTTTTTATTCAGGGAAGGATGTTTTCTCCTGCAGTTTTGTAGGAAGCTACGTGAGCTATTGTTTTAAATTTTCTCTTCATTCTTTCAATGACAGGTAAACCACAGGGAGATTTTTTTTTTTTTTTTTTTAATAAAGTCCCATTCTTCATTGTATGTTTCAAACACAATTGTCAATGAATTTACAGACCTAGAATAAATTGTTTGACAGAGTTAATATTCTCTGGTGAACAGCTCACTCCAGCCATAATTAAGGTCTTAGGGATATTTCAGTGGAAAATTTAAACAATTAGTATTATATGTGTACCTTCAGCATCACATTAGAACGTTGTACATTTGTCTTCTTAAAACCTAGGCAACTTCAAATGGAACAATTATGTAAATACAAAGCAGAGCAGAAAACACTGACACAGTTATATTAGCAAAACAGTTCAGCGACATCAGGCTCCTTCTTTGAGAAGACTAACCTATGTCTACCTCAGTAAAACACACAAATCTGCAAAATGTGCAGGTATCTGGGAAGAAATTGCTGCAATAAGCACTCTTCAATTTTAGTTACATCACAAAATGCACTTTCCTGTCGTTGTAAGTAATAAGTAATGTCAGTAATTATTTTTATGCCTACACATAGGTATTTTAACTTGTAATCATTTGATCACAGAACAGTACAGGAAAATAAAATAAGTAACACTCTCATAAAAATTCAAGGAACTCCCAAAAACCTGGATTTGTTCACAGGATGACATTTTCCATTTACTTCAAGAAGCTGACAAATTTGTAACCTGGCCATTGCTAGGTGGCACTGTGACACTGATATGTAGATAGGGGGTGACATGGGGTGGGACAAGTATAGTGAAGTTGTTTCCTGGTCATGTCATGATCAGATAGGTGCTGCATGACTAGCACTCATCTAGTCCTGCTGCCATGGATGATTACAGACAACTTTTGCCTGTAGGATACTAGATACTCAAATTTACCAGGTACTTACTTCGTCTTTTGGGTGCTATCTGAAGCCATCTATGTAACCTTGTTAAAAGTAGGAAATTTTTTTCTAGGTGACAGGATCTACCTGCATCATAGGAATATCTGCCAGAGTTCCTATCACTGTAAATAATAATGAATGCCAATATAGTTAATCTCCTATTTTCTCTGCTTACATTTTCACTGTTCTAAACAAAAGTGATTGTGAATAGCTCTCAGTGACATATAGCAAATAGGATTCCTACACTTTTTAATTTTTTACTGTTAGATATTTTAAAAGTGAGAAACGGCATTAAAAACATCTTGGACACCTTACCTGCTATACTTCTTTCAAGGTCCTGGCAAAGAAAAATATAGAGCATAAGGGGTTGACAGACTGAACTGCATGTGCACATGCTTTTCAAGGATATTTTAATTCCTTGTAATGTTTTTTGTTTGGTTGGTTTGGTTTATTTGATTTTGTTTACATAAAGAAAGAGATGTCCAGACTGAGACATTATTATAGTACATTAGTTCAGTGATAGTATAGCCACATTATGGAGTTGAGGTCCAGAGAACTGGACTAGTCATAAATTAGACCAGATATGCTCCTACATGGGCACATTGGAACTGTTCAAAGAGTTGCAGGATTCTCTTAGCTCCCACTTCAGATAGTTCTTCACTTCATAGGCACTCCAAAAAAGATGTTTCAAAAGGGAAAATGGTGCTTTCAAGTGCCACAGTACATGGAGTCTCAGACACAGCAAGTCTGATGCCACATGCTCACTGAGAGATGAGGTTTCTGTGAGAAATCTTAGGTATCCTTCTCATTTTGTCCTAATTACCATTTGTTGGCTTGCTAAGGTTTTCCCAAGACTCAAAAAATAAAATAAAACCAGATATTTCAAGATGACTCAATAATAGAAATGTATAGTATCATCACTGATTGTTTAAAATAGCTGACTAGAATGAAGGTATCTGGCCCTTTTTCCTCTACTTCTTCCTGTTTCTGCCATAGAAAGTCACTAGGTATAATTTATTTAACATGTCCTATAAAAATATGACCTAGGGTTTTTTTATTATTTTATTAGTAATCAAACTGCTAAATAGTTTAATATAATGTCTTGGTTTAATCATAAATGTTTGCAGATTTGTTAATTGTTTTTATTTTATACCTGTTCATCAGCTAATAGAGTTAAAGTAGGCAGCTACCCAGTGCTGAGCAGTGGTGGATCAGCCAATACAATCAGTGAGTTGAAGATGCTAAAAGACAAAATATTCACCTTACCTCTTACAGTAAAATGAAATTAAATTTCCTTCCCAACATTGCATCTAAATATCCACTGCTTTCACTCACAGCAGTTCTGAGTTTTGCAAGAAAAGCATACTATTAAGTCTGTGGTTACTAGTGTTGTGTGAATATTCATAATACATAAACTTAAGCATATGCTTCATTTCATAGGTATTTTTATTACCATATTCTACATAACTGCATTTTCTTGAGAAGTAAGGAAACAAAATGACTAAAACCACCTTTATAAGAAAAAATATGTGCCTAGTTCTAATAGTAGAAGAAAAACTTCACCACCTTCACTTTAAAAAAAAAGCTGCAGATGTAATATGAATAAAGAAATAAAAGTATGTAGAGAATTACTGATTCTAGTGTGAACTGCAGCATCTTGTTACCAGCCACAATTTGTTTAAGGGATTTAGTTTCTTTAATTTTATTCCCTTACTTTGCTCAGCTCAGGAGGAGCTGGCTGTCCATAAGAAGAGTGCACAACACAAGTCAAGCAGGAACAGTCATTTCTTGAGAGAGTGCAATTCAAAGTTAACAGTGATAAGCATCTAGATAGAGCACTTTGTTAATAAAACTCTCAGCTGGCCTTCTGTAATCCTGAGAACAGCCATAGCTGAGTTAAAATGCTCTGTAGCTCCTATTGCTCTGTAGCTCCTATTGAATACATGCACATACACTGAAGACATAAATGTATATTTACCAACTTTAAAATATTCTGCATTGGTGGAACAAAACAAGAAAGTGCCATTTTAGGATTTGGGATAATTCTTCTTAATTTGCTTGATTGTTGGTAAATGTCAAAACTAATTCTACTCAAGTCAGCAGAATTAACACTGTGTGTAACTGGTGCAAAAAAAGAGCAGAATCAGGCCCAGAATTTTTGAACATGGATTTCTGGTTATTCTACAATTTAAATGAAGATTCATCATAATTTCCTTTTCCAAATGTTCATTACTACTACCATATAAACCATAGATTAACATATGCATTCTTATCGAGGCTTTCTTTAAGGCTACAGATATGACTGAAAACTGGAAAATATGCCACTTCCTTTATACACTTTGTTCAGAATCACTGGAGTTATAATAGAAGCACTAAAGTTAGAGATACATCAAACTATATTTATGCCTACTGTATATTAAATATTTTACCTAAAGAGATTAACTTATATTTATTTTTTAAAAAAATGGGTCATAGCTAAAAGTAACTGCATTTTGTAGTAATTATACACATTGCTGAGAAAAGAGTGATTAAAGTGTTACCTAGTTTCAGTGTATGTTACTTTAAAAAGAACATGTTTATGTTATCCTAACTTTTTGAAAATAAATCAAGCCTGGTATATAAAACTGAACAACTTACTGTAACAACTATAACATATTAAACATTTTTTATATTTTCATCAATTTTTATTCTTACAGGAGAAAAAACATCACTCACTAAATATGAATGCTGCACATGCTAGCAATAGAAATATTGATTTTTGTAACTTTGATTGCACTTGCCTTAACTTTTCCACACATATATACAAACACAGATAACACACAGATTATGGGGGAGAGAATTAAGGGAAATAAAATCCACAGAAATAGGCAAGTTTTGCATTATTTAATGAATAATGACATATGAATATAATCACTAGAATCCTTGTAAAGAGCACATGATGCTGTAGGTTTGTTAAAGCACAAGGTGTACTTTGTCTAGATTAAAAAACAGAAAAACAAGAAAAAAAAATGGTGTGACTGCTTTAGTTTTTAAAAAGTTGGATGTTTAAAAAAATCTTTACTACTTGCATATGAATATTTTTGTATAATAATATCTAAAAAAGGTTTTAAAAAAAAACCAAACAACAAAAAAACCACCCCAACCCTACTTGCTTTATGGTGTGAAAATTTTAGAGAAAAATAAACAGGGTATGTGTCCAGTTTGTAAAAAAAATGTTCTCCTTTCAAGATTACTCTTTCACTGGCTAAATGCAAGGTATGACAACTTGAAATACTTTTTTTTTGTGAACTGACAAAGAAAAAATAAAGCAATGTGAATAATTTGCGTATGCAAATTTTTTTTTAAAGGAAAATGTTGCTAATAGCAATACAAATTTAACAGCATGATAGGGAAGGCTTTGAAGATTCCAGTTCAGTGATTTGACTTGCAGGACATACTGGGCCACAGCATACACATTGGATAAACCGGTACAGCTCCACTGGAGGCAACGGAGCTGCTCCAGCTTACAGCAGCTGAGATCCTGATCTTTTGCTTAAGAATAACAGTAAATATCCCTCCATTGATATTTCCTTTCTTGTTGTTTCCTTGTTCTGCTGTTTTATTCCTTCAAGATATTTCTTTAGTACATATAAATTAGATGCATATTCTTTTTTTAAAAAAAATCATGAAATGTTGTGGATTTACTCATAGTTAAGCAAGTAGTACAGTCTCATAACTCTCTGAGGGAAAGATTTTTTGTGTGAGGGTGCTTGCATATATGTTTGAGTTACGACTGCATTTCTCAATCTGTATGACTGTTTAACTTCACTGAAACCACAGAGTGACAGGAATAGAGTAACACGGCAGTGAATAAATTTTTTTAGCAGTGTATATGTGTGGTGTATGTGGAGCGAGTGGAAGACTCTGACTGACACAGGAACTGTAATGGAACAGAAGTAGCTCAAATCACAGCAATGTTGTCATTGTACAAACGAAAGTTAACAAGAAAATGTCCAAAAAGACATTACTGAAAACCTGGATGAATGCTAACCCATTTAAACCAATGTTATACCAGTCACATGAATTCAAATCACATTCTTTTTGTCTTTCCTATCAAGACCCTCGTGTGCTCAGCTTTTTGAAAGATGCAAGAAACACTTAACTTGTTTTCATTCTTTCATTATTTTTGTTTTAAATTGTGTACCCTCTCAGATGCCAGGGAAATTTCTCCAAATTTGAACCTCTATGACACAAGAATTTGGGGCCTTGCAATAAGAGACAGGCACCAAGGCACAGCGACTCTTACAAAGGTTGATCATATGTCGTAGAGAGAGCTTAAGTAAGCAAAAGACCTAGCAATCTTGCTCCAGAGGCCCAGGACCAGGACCATAGACCTTCTTTTGACTTTGTAGCTCATGAGTATTACAAGACATTTAAGACATGACAACTGGATCACCTTCAGTAATTAATGTTTAAATTCATAATTAATATAACCACCATATCTTTGCACCTACATTCTGGAGACTGGAGTCAAAGTGACCTATATTACAAAATATTGTTTCTACAGAGAGTCACTTTTTTGAACTTTAAGACTGTTTGCTGCATCTAATTCTCATGGGATTTTTATCTTTGTTATACAAAATATCAGTAAGATTATCTGATTAAATGATCATGGTTTCATCAGCACGATTAATTTGCCTGGTATGATGGCAGGAAATGCATTTAGCATTCTGTTAGTCATCGTAAGAGTTATGATTACTTAACTCCAGCATGCTAAGTGCACAGAAATATGGTATCCACTCTAAATTCAAGATGTATTTATGTATATTTAGTTACATTTTAAAAGTATTGCTATTAAACAGATATTAATAAAAAAAAAAAATCAAGAACACGTTTCTCTATTCTTTACTGCATTACTTCCCATTCTTCACAATTCCTAGACTCATGACTGAGACAAGTACAAATGCAGAAATTTTATTAATTGTTGGTATTCCTTCCCAAATTCATGCATATATAAACAGAGTGCGAAGCCACATAGGGCTGCATGTTTGAAGAGAAACAATCACAGGAAGAAGTAAATAAACAAAAAGATTGTTTGGAAGAGCATGTAAGACCTGGTTCCAAAAAAATAAATTTGTAAACAGCCAAAGACAGACACAGAGACAAACAGAAAGACAGAGAAAAAAGCAACGAGCTCCAGTACAGATCTAAATACTTAAAGCACATCTAGAAAGCTTTCTTGAAGACTTCTGACCTGCACCACATAAAGTGGTTATCTGGAACTCTACATTTCATGAAGTCTGTTTCCTGACATAAACACAGAATCATTGTTCTTGTCTTTTCTTCTGCTATGGGTTCTTATCCTCACATGGCCATCCTCTTCAGCATAATGTAAGTCAAATACTGGCAACAAAGTTCCTGAGCTAGGAAACTCTCTGCTTTTGAGAGTCTTTTGGATCATCAAATTATTATTATAATCAATTTCATTAACAGATTAAATTACAGATTATTCCTCTCCTTTATGAATATTTATTTCTCCTTTGTATTTTTTTTTCCATTTTTTAATTTGTTCTTGGTTTTTTTCATATTTACTTTAGTTTGTGTAGATAACTGAATTTCATAATTAATGAAAAAATATGCATCTTTTAAGTACTAGGTTTGACTTCTTAGAAATTCAGTGTGGTATTTGTAATTGAAACAGGTTCTTGAACAGAGATGTGAAATGCAACTACTGACATGCTTGTAAGCCTACGTGTTTACTACTGTGTCAGGGAGATCAGAATGCCATTTGAAGTAATACATAACTGAAAATTAAATGCTCAGGTATTTACGGTATCCACTGAAGTGTAAATAAAGCTGTTGTTCAGAAGAGCTGTTTTATTTCAACTGGAGGGCTATATACAAGGGCTTCTCTTAAACAATCTTCTAAAAATCATAAAAGACATCCTGATAGTCATATACCACAAAAGGTGATGCTGAGAATACAAAACAAACAAATAAACAACACAAACACAAACAAACAAAATTAATAATAATTTAAAAAAAATATTACAGTGCAAGGTAGATCAGTTCAAGTTTTCAAAATCTCTCCAAAAGTTCTGGGAAACATCTTCACATGGAATAAACTCATGGATTACACACAGGTTTGATTCAAAATTCAGTGAAAACAAATGTCTAAAATGATCAGTAAACATATTTTTCAGTGGAACAGGGACTACAGTACTCAGAATTACACTAACAGAGGAGATAAAACAGTAACATAGAAGTGATGTCTAAATGCTTTGTCTAAAGACTGAAAAATAGGCTCCAGAACATTAATCAAAGATCTTTAAGGTGCTTTACTTTCCAGTTACACTCAGCCTTTGTTCTTTTAAATCAATATGGATGCCACAAAATCAAGTAACTATTCTTCCAGGTTATGAATGCTGATGAACCTTAACTAATTTAGTATATTCTCTACACTTATATTGAAGAGGAATATGCACTAAGCAGGGTAAAGCCCAGATAAAAATCTGCACTTTTTATGGTTACTTTATATGGCACTCTCATTTCTGTCTTGAGAAATTAGGTGTTGACTATCTTCAGATTTAGTATTAGCTATGGTGGAGACAGCTGTCAGAAGCAACACAGCCCAAATATTTGGTATGTGAATATACTGTGGTTTCTCTCTCAGCAGCAGCACTGGATATGGCTGCCACCACCACCACCAAGATTTTTGTTCACCAGCGAGCATCAACCTGCACCACATAGTAGCACCACATGTACTGGAGAGAATGAAAAAGTACAAAAGCACTAAAGAAGGAATATAATATGAAAGAGGATGCAAGAAAAAGAGCTATTCATCTTAACGCTGGTTGACATCTCTTTCCATATGATAAATTCCTTGTTGCCTCCACCAGCCCTTGGTCAGTTTGACCCCAGACAGATGAGATAGACAATGATGACCTACACCATTTGAACTCCCCCATACAGGGCTAGCTCAGCCATCTCCCTGCTCCCTACTGCAAGAGGTGACATCCTCCAAGTTACCTTCCAAAACTTAACAGGATGTAGTTATTCATGATATGCTCTACTTGGCCATAGCATTTCATACACTACATTATTTTGCTGTCTTTTGGGAAGATAGTTTTTACTTTTCACATCCTGCTTGCTTTAAAACGTCTAGGAGGACATTCTCATTATGGAAAATTGATTGTAATGTTAGGGAGTATATATTTGTTTGGGTATAAAAAAGTGAGGATGCAGTGGTGTGGTAGGTTGACTCTTGCTAAATTCCAGGTGCCCAACAAATCTGGTCTATCACTCCCTCTCCTCAGGAGGACAGGGGAGAGAAAATATAACAAAAGGCTTATGGGTTGAGATAAGGACAGGGAGAGATCACTTGTCAATTATTGTTATGGGCAAAACAGACTAAATTTAAGAAAATTAGTTTAATATATTGCCAATCAAAATCAGAGTGGGATAATCATAAAATAAAACCAAAATCTTAAAATACCTTCCCTCACCTCTCCCTTCTCTCAGCTTTAGTCCTGATTTTGTCTACCCCCTACTCACCATCAGCGCAGGAGAAGGGGGGCTTCGATCTGTTCATCACATGTCAAATCTGATTCTCCTTCCTCCTCACACTCTGCTCAAGCATGGGGTCCTTCCCACAGGACACAGTCCTCCACCAACTTCTCCAGCCTGAGTCTTCCCACAGGCTAACATTCTTCACAAGCTGCTCCAGCATGGGTCATTTCCACTGGTTGTAGTCATTTAGGAACAGACTGTTCTAATGTGATTCCCCCACAGGGTCACAAGTCCTGAAAGAAAACTTGTGCCAGCATGGGCTTCCCAGTGAGTCACAGACTCCTTCAGATATCCACCTGCTCCAGCATGGAGTCCTCCATAGGCTACAGGTTGGTATTGGCTCCACCATGGCCCTACGTAGGCTGCAGTGGGACAGCCTGCCTCACCATGGTCTTCACCATGGGCTGCAGGGGAATCTGCTCCAGCAGATGCTCTGGAGCATCTGATGCTCCTGGAGCACTTCCTCCCCATTGTTCTCCACTGACCTTGGTGTCTGCAGAGTTGTTTCTCTCACTTGTTCTAACTCCTACATTGAAAAGCATCATTTATTCTAATGACTGAAATCAAAGAACGTACACTTCCAAGCAAATAGTTAATTAGTAATTAATGTAATCAATAGATGCTTTGGAAAAAAATCTCCTTAGTTTATAGCTAAGTGAAATAAAATTAAAGGATTGCAACCTAAATATGCATCTGACAAAAAGATTTGAGCATCTTGTAAAAGAACTGTTTCAAGATATTAAATACATCTTATTTTCAAAAAAAACCCCTCAAAAACTATGCTTCTACCCATAGTAACTTTGTAGAAGTTGCCTCAGTCTCTCTGGTAAATAATTAGCATTTTTAAGCAGATTAAATAAATATTTATATAATAGATTAGAAGAGGTTTCAAGGACTTATTACTGTCTCTCTTTATTGTAAATAGGATGGAATGGCTCTGATCTAATCTCCTGAGTAATTAATGCATTTTATAACTTTTAATTAAAAATAGAAGAAGTGGAAATTCTTTTAAATAAACACTTAAACATCATCAAGGATTTGATTCAAAAGTGACAAAAACCATCAGACAAAAAAAAACAAACAAAAAACAAAAAAACCCAAACAAACACAAAAATACCAAACAGAAGGATATTCCATCCTTGAATTCTATTTTCTTTCTAAGATAAAATGCCAGTTGCTGAAGGTTCCCTTCAGAGTTTGTCTTTTGGGGCTGAGAAATGTGGTCTGGCCTTCAAACTTACATGGACCACTTTACGAAAACTATTTTGATCTGAAGCTGAATCAACTTTAAGTAGATAGTTTGTAAGATTTGCCATCTATTATACTTTACACATGAGCAAAATCTGGAGTGCAATTGTTAGTGCTATGGAGCTTTTGTTTCAATGTGGAAAGAAATAGTTCTGTTCCTGGAGTGACTATGCTCACAGATCAGGAGTTAATGCAACCATGCATCCTTATATTAATCTTAATAAAAAAATATCCACTAAGAAACAGCAGAAAATAATTTGGTTTTCCTCTTGACTCCTACTTTTAGGTGACTTAACTGTAGGAGGGAGAGACCTTCACCGTCTTTTCATAACTACACATGAATTTACAGTGGATGTGAAGTAATTTTCCCACCTTTTCTTCAATTCGGAAATTATTTTTGGGGAAATGTTTCCTCTCTTGAGATCCTTGTTGTCTTAAAATACTTTGTTGGATATGGCCACTGTAGAAAATAAGTTGTGGAGCTGCAGAGTAAAAGTGTAAATGTCCTCTATGAGTAATGAAAAAGACACACTGCCCAAGAAGTCCAGACAAGTCCAAAAAGGGGCTTTGTACCTGCTTCAGATAGCTCTTAGAAGGTGCCACTGAGTAGAAGTAAAGGACAGTCATAAAATACTACACTAGGGCAAACACTGCTGACTTTCAAGTCCAGCCTCATGATGAACTTTATATATAAATATTTGTGGTTAGGGGTTATTTTTGATTATTGATTTTTGGCTGCCGTTCTTATAATCCCTCATCAATTTCCAGCCTTTAATTAAGTCTTAAGTTCTTCTGTTGTTTATGCATATTATTCTTAGACTTACTTATTGACAGTACACCCAAAGTTATAAATCAGAACTTTTTCTTAACACAGCTGAGTACAAAGGCACAGATGATAAAACCATCCATCACTAGACTGATCTAAGAGCTCCTTAGTAGCCTCTCCGGACTGAAAAAATTGCTTTTCAACATAATCCAACATAATGTCCTTTATTTTTTCTTTTCATCAATTTATCTATATATTGAGTAATAATTTCCCATACAACTTCACATTCAAAGTTTTACTTACATT
>JANIJG010006388.1:2580-19794 GCA_024611175.1 Megaceryle torquata | reverse complement strand
CTGTTAGTTAGAAGTACTGAACTGAAAAGTAAAATCACTGAACAGAATTAGTTCTGTTTTCACTCAAACCAGGACAATAACAATGATGCATAAATGACCACAGAGGTCTAACAGAATCAGAAAATCTAAAGTGAAGGCACCTAACATGTCCTTACCACCTGTCACTGTATTAAACTAAATTAAAAGAGGTCAAGAAGATGGCACCACAGTGAGGATTATGGATGAAGTGTCAGGCATTATTTTACATCTTCTTGTCTTCTGTCATATTAAATCAAATCCTTTAAATGTACTGGGGTGGAGAACAAGGAGGTGGCTCTGAAAAGTGCCTAAATTAAAAAAACTTCTTTTTTTTTATTTGAAGCACAATAATTTCTGATACTTACTCAGAGTAATACCCGCTAAATGTGGTAACAAATGTAAGATTTTATTTCATCTGCTGTTACCAGTCCTGCAGAGATAGCTACAGCTGAGTAAAAGTGGAGGCTTCTCCACAGAAATAACCAAAGTAACACTGACTGCAGTCTAAGGCAATTTGAGGCAATGATCCAATTTACTGATGTCCTCAGGTCACCTAGGTGCCACAGATGACATAAAAAATGAAGGTAATGTGACTATACAGCTGTCACCAAGGGAAGGGGAAATCAGTGGGGTTGCAAAAGTATACACAGGAGTGTGATTTGACCTGTAGAACATTTACTACAAAGAATGAGGTCAGAAAAGATTGATTTTGATACCTCAAGTTCGATAGAGAAGGAAAAACATACGTATAATTTTGTTAGCATGCTCTACCCATCACTGGATCTTTCAGTGACAGGGTCACTGCCACCTGTCAAAACATAGGTGTATGTCCTGTCCTCATGGAGGAATTTGAGACTGCTCAAGGGAAGTTAGTCTCAGAGTGCAGACTGACAATGCTCTGCCCATCTTTATGGTACACAGTTACCTAGTGACATTCACAGCCCTTCCTAAGGGTTTATGTTCTTTGCACTGTGCAGGAAGAAAACCTCTTGTTTAAGAAGGTGAATCACAGAAAATAGCACATGGAGTAATGAACATCTATGCCAGGGGACATGAAATTATGAGAACAATATAAGAAAGTGTACCTTTCTCTCAGAGTTAGACATTTCCCTTCAGGCCAGCACAGGTTGTCTGTCCTCAACTGAAATTCAGCCCATGAGCTGAGTATGTATGAAAACTTCTCAAACTCAGACTGGTGCAAGGGTTGTGAAGACTTTACTCTCTTCCTGTTCTGTTCCTACCTAGGGTGATGGGACTGATTCAAGCATTAACAGGTAAGAATTTTTGAAGCAGGAAAAATCACTGCCATTGAAGCTGTTCCACTTCACATACAGTAATTAAATATTCAGTAGGCCAAAGAAAGCATAGGTAAAAATATTTGTAGCCTACGGGTAAGGAGCTTGTTTACGAAGAGGATGTCTAAATTCATATACTTTCTCCCTTCATTCCATTCCCATTTTGCTCAAAGTTTACAGGTTCAACCTCTCCAGCAAAGTAACCATTCGGTATTTTTCTAAGCAACACGGCATTTCCAAAGGCATTGGAACCCAAAATATATTGCTTTTCTTCCAGTGAAATTAGCATTCCTTTTGTTTTGTAGATGTTTTTGCAATGTTCTTTGCTTTGGTCACTCGTTTCACAGGAAAACATGCACTTTTCCAGAACAATTAAATAAATTAATAACAGTAAATTTTAGCTCTGTAAAACAAGATAATAAATACTGCTGGGCTTTGTTTGGTTTGGGTTGGGGTTTTGTTGTTTTTGTTTGTTTGTTTGTTTTTGATTTGTTTCGTGTTTTGTTTTTCCCCTAATGTGTTTCTATTCAGAGATTAAGAAACTTAGACACAATTTCTTTACTGATTTGACACCAGATTATTGCTGACTTTATAGAAGTCCCTTATGAGTTCATTGTAAATCCGTGCATGCCTGAATGGAACAAACTGAGATTAATACCTGATAAAAGATACTTAAACATGCAAAGTTTTCAGTGAGAGAAGAGAATCCAGAAAATCCCATAGGTGGGACATTTTGCCTCTTGAGCAGCATGTCTAAGAATCTGTCTCAAACAGAACACATTTCTTGCAGCCTTGATTAAAGGTTATAATCTCCCCAGAGTCCTTTTAATAAAAGCCTAGCAAATGTACTTATTCATTAATTTGCTGACCTTACAGTTGAGAAATATTCTATAGTTGTTCAAGCATTAAAAGGAAAACTATACTGAGATTAGCTACTTTCAAGAATGTTTCAAATCCATTAATAAAGTCTTTTTCCTGTTCTCCCCTTGCCTGTCTTTTTCCTTTAATGCCTAAAAATCTCTTGCTAGGTCTTTCTTTGGATAGAGCTAATAGAAGTAGTGGAAGGAAGTAATCAGGTTGATTTTAATGTTAGGGCTGTTTTGGTTTTGTTTTTTTTTTTTCCTGCATGTCCTGAAAGGACAAAACATGCCCAACAGGAACAAAGAATTTATAACTATAATATGACAGCAATAATAATGTAAACAAACAAAAGAACTGATATATTAAAGTGGGTGAAAATGACCACATAATATTTTGTCATTTATTGTGAGTCAGACTTTTAATGGGCTTTTCACTGTTATTAGGTTCAAATATATGGAGAAAACACAGCAATCATAACTTATTAAAATCTACCATGACATAGATGGCAGAAGCACTAAAGAAAACAACAGTATGGGCTATAAGAATTGGACAGGCTAACAGTCGTTCAACATATTCATCAATGACCTAGACAAGGGGACAGAGTGTACCCTCAGCAAGTTTGCTGATGATACAAAACTGGGAGGTGTGACTGACACACCAGAAGGCTGTGCTGCCATCCATCATGACCTGGACAAGCTGGAGAGTTGAGCAGAGAGGAACCCAATGAGGTTCAACAAGAGCAAATGTAGGGTCCTGCACTTTGGGAGGAACAACTCCATGCATCAATATAGGTTTAGGGGTAGACCTGCAGGAAAGCAGCCCCGAGGAGAAGGATCTTAGAGTCCTGGTAGATAAGTTACCCATGAGCTAGCAGTGTGACCTTCTTGCCAAGATGGCTGATGGTATCCTGGGGTGCATTAAGAGTGTGGCCAGTAGGTCAAGGAAGGTTCTTCTCCCCCTCTATTTTTCCCTGGCACGGCCACATCTGGATTACTGTGTTCAGTTCTTGGCTCCCCAGTTCAAGAGAGACCGGGAACTAACTACTGAAGACAGTCCAGCGGAAGGCAACAAAGGTGATTGGGGGACTGGAGCATCAATCTATCTCTCTTACGATGAAAGTTTGAGAGAGCTGTGGCTGTTTAGCCTGGGAAAGACTGAGAGGAGACCTTATCAATGTCTATAAATTTCTAAAGGGTGAGTATAGAAGGATGGACTCTTTTCAGTGGTGCCCAGTGACAGCACAAGAGGCAATGGGCACAAGCTGGAACTCAGAATATTTCATCTAAACATGAGGAAAAACTTCTTTACTGTGAGGGTGACAGAGCACTGGAACAGGCAGCCCAGGGAGTTTGTGGAGTTTCCTTCTCTGGAGACTTTCAAAACCAACCTGGATGCAAGCCTGTGTAATGTGATCTAGGCAATCCTGCTTTGGTGGGGGTTTGGACTAGATGATAGAAAGAGATCTCTTCTACCTCTGACAATTCTGTGACAAAAATTCTTGCTTCAAACTTAATATTTGTCTTCAGAAAAGCCCTTATTTTTACTATTCTTTGCTTCCCGCTTTCTTGGATATTAATGTACAGACTCTAATAGTGACTACTGTACTAGTCCCATAGACAACTGAAAATCAAGTAAAGTCTGCATTCAGACTTAATTTTCTCCTGTTATGTTTTTGCATATCTTTTTTACACAGCCTTGTGAACACACGCTGCCTAAGCTCACTATCAAGCAAACTCAGATATAACATCTATCTACCCTGAGTAAGAAACAGTGATTTCAGCAATGTTTACACCAAACATGGCATCCTTCAGCTGGAGCTCTCTGGCATATATTGGGTGCAGAATACATGACATACCTTGCAAATAAGTAGCTTAATATAGCATGAATATGAAAGGATCACAAAAAGAATGACAAAAATCAAGGAAATAAACAAACAGACCCTGATTTGAGCAAATGCAGCATCAACCTAAAATACTGTAAGCATGAAACGATCATTTGGTAAATGGCTGAATATGAAAAAGAACTCTGAAGTAGCTCTTAAGTAATGTTATTTATGGACATATTGTTTCCCATTAGATTTAAGTCAGCAGCAAAGCTAAATCTAAAAATGTATATGTACATATATTTAAATGATTTATTTTTCTTGCTAGTCTTCATGGTGCACCTTCAACATAAGTATCCACATTACCTCTTCTGTCTGATGGTTCTTGCTCCAGCTATACTGAGTATGAACACAACTTCCAGGAACACGCTTGGCATCAGAGTCTGACAATTAGGATGGTTAAAGTGAAACTCTAGAGTGAGTGAATCTCTAGAGTGAGACTACGTACTTTGAAGGTAATTCAGAGGAGATTATTGTTGAGAATTGTGTTCATTACTTTTTCAGATGGATGATTTTTCATATAACACTGATACGTCCCTTGTTTCCCCCTCCCTATTGCTAGCTGCCAAAGTAATTTTCTTACCAGTATGAAAAAATCCATTTTGGTAACAGAGACTTTTTATCAGGCTACCATAAAGCATAACCTTACTCAGCACCCTCATAAGCAGTATAAACAAAGCCATAAGTTCTTTCTCTGATCATTACTGTGTTCACATGACTGGAGCATCTTTAATACAATGTCTCAAACTAATTTTGCAGCAATTACCAAATTATAACTCACATGTGACCTGACTAAATTTCAGTAGTCCCATTTAAATGAACAGTAAACTTCATGTTTTGAAAGTTTACTTAGCTTATCTTTTAAAATATAATATTTTAATCACTTCTATTAAATTAACAAAACTTAATTGCTTTTACAATTTGACAATTAAACATTAGTAGAAGTTTAAATGTAAAAGTATATAACTTTAAGAAAAAATGAAGTTGTTATAGCTACTTAAAACCTGAACCTTCTGACATTCCAAAATGTTAAATTACCCTAGACAAATAGCTTAAGCACTTTCTGTAAGTTTATATCTGTTTTCAATATCAATAAAAATCCAAACTTCAGTTGAGCAGTGCAGAAAGTGGCACTAGAACCAGACAGAATTTAAATACTACTAACATAGCACATCTCTAAAAATTATCACCTTAAGTGGCCAGAGATACTAGGTGTTATGTATTTATGTGCATGTATTGCTTTAAAAAATATCAACAGACTAAACCTATTGCCTTATACTTATGAGTTTGAGCAAAAGCATCCAAATATGAAAGCACAGAAGCCTGCATAGGTTGCCTTGTGTCCCCTGAAGAAGGACTTGCATTCTGGATGCTCTCCTTGTATGAAAAACAGTGCATATCCACCTCATGGTATTGGAGAAGCACAAGGCCTGTTTCTGACACTGTGGCTGGCAGGAAGAGCAGTGGGACACTGTAGTATATGAAGTTATCTTTTATTGGCTTACCCTTTTAAAATTAAAAATAGCACACCTCTAACTGATATTTACAATGACAATATAGTCTGAGTAAGCTATCACATTTGATTTATTTTGATAGCTAACCAAGCTCATAGCAAATCACAAATGAATGCAAGTAGATCGTAGAAGAGAAAATGGAAGTTGACATGGGATGAGTAGCAAGTATGATTTAGTATCTATAAAAAAATAATATTTGCTTCTTCATTTGATGTTATGGTTTGTTCAGCATGTCTTCACTAAGCAGGAAAAAAAAATCCAAAACAAAAAAGCCCCACAAAATCCCCAGGGGTTTGATGATAAATCTCATAATTCTGTCTTCAATATTAACTGGTAAAGATCATAGAATCTTATAATGTTTTCGGTTGAAAGGGACCTTGAAAGGTCATTTAGTCCAACCTCTCTGCAGTGAGCAGGGATATCTTCAGTTAGGTAAAGTTACTCAAAACCCTGTTCAACCTGTCCTTGGATGTTTCCAGGGAGGGGGCACCTACCACCTGTCTGGGAAGCCTGTGCCCATGTTTCATCACCTTCATCATAAAAAATATCTTCCCAATATCTAGTCTAACCTTTTCTGAATATCTAAACATACTCTCAGTTTAAAACCATTACCCCTTTTCTTATTACAACAACCCCTATTAAAAATTCTGTCTCCATCTTTTTATAAGCCCCCTTTAAGTACTGGAAGGCTGCAATTAATATCTCCCTGGATCCTTGTCTTCTCCAGGCTCAACAACAGCAGATCTCTCAGCGCTTCCTCATAAAAAAGGTGTTTCATCCCTCTTAGCCTTCACCTGTGGCCTTCATCTGGACTCGCTTTAACAGGTCCATGTCTTTCTTGTGATGAGGACTCTATAGAGTTAGACAAGTACTCCACGTGGGGTCTCAGCACAGTGGAGTAGAGGGGGAGAATCACCTACCTACCTTGATGAGGTGATCACACTTCTCTTGATGCAGACTAGTCTACAGTCAGATTTCTGGGCTGTGAGTGCACATTGCTGGCTCATGTCCAGCTTTTGTCAGCCAGTACCTCTAAGTCTTTCTCCACAGAGCTGCAAGTATGCTAATACTTGAAATTTCATGATGGACTATGTCTGGCTACATGACTTGTAAGTCATGTGAAATTTTTTTAAATAAATGTCCTTAAAAGCTTTAAATTTCATTAACCAAAACTGCACATTTTAAACAACCTTCCAATGGCTTCTATGAGACTTTATTACACTTAGTAAAAAGCTGGTTTGTGCTTTGTTTAATGCAAATTTTCTTTTCAACATTCTTTGCTGCTTATTGCAGTACTTAAAAAGTGCCCTCTATCTGAAATTATATATTCGTAATGATTGAAGTGACATTTTCTTGTCTTTCCCTCTCCGAAGAGTTTGAAGTTTTATGAAACTAAAACTTCCCTTACTCACAAATTAAATTTCTGCTTGTACTCTCCATTTTGTCCAAGTCATTAGTTCTCAGAATTAAACATCATTAGCTATCACAAACAGTAAACAATTGCTTCTGTGTATTGATTACATCATAAAATCTACTATTAACTAAATGAAAGCATTAAAGCTCATATCCCCAGTGTAATTAGAAGCTAGTCTGCTGAATGGTAGCATTTAAAAATCTGACTCTTCAGGCCTAAGTGATTGATCACAGATGTCTTACCTATTAAGAAAATGTAACAGCACTATATTAAAAATAAGTTTCTTGATAAATACACTTGCAATTTTTATGCTGAGAAAATGTTTCCTTTGTCTTTCTGTATAAAACTGTCTCTTGTGACAAAATGATAATATGCTTGTCATCAATCAATTCTAGGACATTCATGAAATTGTGAATACACAACAGAGCTTTTTCGGCATTTGGATAGAAAGACGAATTTGGAAATTCAATTAAATTTTTAATCAGAAAAAGGCCTTTTCACACTGACATCTTCCATGGTCTGCATTTATTCTCTTTAACTTATTTTTAATTAATTTTATTTTGGTTTTTTTTTTTTTCATCAGACCAGCTGTTATATATCCAACTCAAATTACATTCTGCTTCTTATATCACACATCTTTTCAGTTTATCATGCCATCATTATCACAGGCTGTATTACCCCAGTTAAGATTGGTTTACAATTGACTTCTTTTAGAAAATTATCTCATATTTGGAAAGGTGAGTATGTTACCATACAGCAAGAGGAACATACTGACCTCATCTAAATGGATGCAGCCTCACGGGAGCACTTTTGATGCAGGTTTTATAAAAATTATTTTATATAGACAGCATATCCCACCAACCCTTATATGTTATTTTCAAGAATACTTGCATGCATTTGTAAGATGATGAATGCACTAACAATGCAAAAGAGAGATAAAGCATGCTGCAGACGATCTGACTCCCTACATTAAAGATTGAAACAATATATCCTGTTACTCAGAATTATTATTATTTTTTTAATTTTTAAACTATCCAAATGTCTCAGATGGGATTATGATCCCTTTGAAGTTGTTATGCTAATATTGAAGTGCTTGCAACTGAAACATTATGGTTCAATTCCAACAATCAAATAGGTAATTCTAGGTAAAAACATACGCACAGTCTTCCCTGTTCTGTTATTACTTTAAACAAAATTAGGAGGCTAGGGTGTGTCTAGAGAGTAATCCATCCAAATGCAATACAGTAGCTAAACCAGGAAGAACTAATCCCATTCTGAGGATGCCTCTCTCTCTTCTAATTGAAAAGGGAACATAACTTGTAATATATGCTAAATAGTTAGATAACCATAGTTCAGTAAGAAAAATGCTATTCTCAGTCCTTTTTTTTTTTTTTTGTTTTGGTGGCAGATAAAGTTTCCTTAAAAATCTGTCAGTGCTAACTTCTGCTTTGAAGTTCTAACTCCCCTTTTTCAGTTTTGAGGGATGCACATATATGGTATCACTCCATTGACTTGAATGGGCATTGGTCATATTTATGTGATCAGATAGAAGCTGTTCACCATTAACCACTGGCTTTTCTTCCTTCCCAGACTCATCCCTGTCATTTACATCTAGAATGAGACCAAAGCTCATTAATTAAATATCATTATTTCACCCTCCCCCTCTATTCTGCTCTGGTGTGGCTACATCTGGAATGCTGTGTCCAGTTCTGGGATCCGCAGTTGAAGAGAGACAGGCAACTACCGGAGAGAGTCCAGAAATGACTGGGGGACTGGAGCATCTCTCTTATGTTTAGATGGAACCAGAGTCAGTGAAGAACTAGGGTCTTCTGGGCCACTAGTGGCCATCAGGTAGCAGTATTTTTTACAGCTTTATAATCTTCAGACCATTACGTAGCCTTCATTGGTCTACTAATTTAATTGCAACAATGTAGGTAGATGTGATAAAGTGAAAAGGTAAAATCAATGTAACCACTGCTGCCTTGGGCACCATACTAAATTTCATTTCCCCACCTGGAATGTTAAATGTGAGATTATCCAGTGTTTCTATCATTTTACCATGAAGAGGAATGAAAGTTTTCAGAGCTGCTTCAGTACAAATAAACATTCTTACTCATCACAGAATCAAAGGCAATGAATCCCTAATGGTTACCCAGCCGAATTTTTCTGATTTTTAAGTAAGGTTTCAACGACTCAATGTATGTAAAAGGCAGTACATGCTTCCTAAAATTACATCATGTTATCTCTCAATATAGGGAGATTTATTTTATTTTGATGGAGAGAATTAACAAATGGTTCATTTTAATTCATAGAATCACAGAAACATAGAATGATTTGGGTTGGAATGGACCTTAAAGATTATCTAACTCCAAATCCCCTGCCATTGGCAGGGACACATCTTACTAGACCAGGTTGCTCAAAGCCCCATCCATCCTGACCTTGAACACTTCCAAGGATGGCGCATCCACAACTTCTCTGGGAAACCTGTTCCAGTGTTTCACCACACTCATTGTAAACGATTTCTTCCAAATATCTAACCTAAATATACCCTCTTTCAGTTTAAAACTGTTTCTCCTTATCTTGTCACTGTAGGCCCTGTTAAAAAGCCTGTATTCATCTTTCTTATATGAAGAAAGTACTAGATGGCTGCAGTAATATCTTTCCTGAGCCTTCTCTTCTCCATGCTGAAAAACCCCATCTCTCTTAGCCTTCCTTCAAGGTGTTCCAGCCTCTGAGCTTTTTTTGTGGCCCTCCTCTTGACTCACTTCAACAGGCCCCTGTCTATCTTGTGCTGAGGACTCCAGAGTTGGACACAGTACTCCAGGTGGGGTCTCACCAGAGTGGAGTGGGAGAATCTCCTCTCTGGGGCTACTTGCCACATTCAGTTTACCTCTCCTTAAAAAAAAATGTTAAAAACAATTTGCAAAGTGTTCAGGCCCTTTTTTTTTTTTTTTCCTTTAATTTGATTTCACAGATTAATCCGGATGTTTTGAAGTACTACATGGCTACATATCCAAATTTATGCCAAACAAATAATTTCTAGGATTTTAGCAATATTTTTAAAATTAAAGTAAAAGTTCCATTTGAAACAAAAAAGAGAGTAATATTTTACTAGTATTTCTAATAATTGAACTATAATTTATTCTTCTTGTTTACTTTCACAAAAAATATTAGGAAATAACTCCTCTTCCTAATCCATATATGTAGAAGGAAACTCTGAGTACCACACAGGTAGTATTTTAGTTAGCATATTTACATTATGGTTGTAAAGAAACCTATTTTTAAGTTGCTTGCGAATGTGTTCTCAAATTTTGGGGGGTTTCGAGTAGTTTGTTTTGGTTTTCCCCAAGAGCTGCTCCAAAACTCAACAGAAGTTTATGTTTTACAACAAAAAATACTTCAGAGCAATCTCAGCTACAGCTGAAACAGTAAGTCCTGATGTGCCTCAAGTGCAGAACGAGCTTTAGCCCATCCAGAGCTGTCCACTACTCTGAATTTCAGAAGCTTTATTAGCTAGAATTCATGCTGTACCTGAGCAGGATAAATCTGGTTTTGCTGTGGTGTACATGAGATAGGCAACATTTCCAGCTCAAAAGTGAAGGGGATTCAGAGTAGTCTGATCTTTATAAATTGTAGTAGACTAGAAGTAAGGTTCTGCAATCACTTTCAGGGCATGGGTATTATCAGAATTTTTGTATCACCTGGACTATCACATACCTCTCATTATTTTTTTTTTTTTTTAATGGAGACTCATCTATATAGTTATACTATTAAGTATCCTACAGTTCAAGGACAAATACATCCAGAAAAAACAATCCTATCTTCTCAATTTGATTCCTCTCCAGCCGGCTGGCCTCAGTTCTTTAGTTCTCGACACAGCAAATTCTAATTACAAACTTAGCATGGTAGAACAGCAATTCTTGTTAGTCCCTGCACTAAGTATGACCTATTTACAATATCAATTCTTGCAAATTTGATCAGTAAACCTAGTACTGCTGTTTCAGATGCCTACCCTAACACAACCATTAAAACGTAAGTGCAGTGACCTTCCTGAGTGCCAATATCAATCAAAAGCCAAATACCACTGCCGACACTGATCTTCATCTTCAGGCTTTGTAGGATCTGTCAGCAAACCACAATGGTCAGACTTGATGCTAATCCTAAACCACATTAGTATAGGAACATAATACTATACTGATCTTGATTAACTCAAACAGTAGTCACAAACATTTAGTTCGCCTTTATTCAGTGCTTTCCAGTCTTATTCTTACAGTGGCAGTTATCTGGATCTTAAGACCAAATTGTGGGGTTTTTTTACCTGATGTTAGCTTATTCTGATATGGTCAAGAAATTAAGCTAATCCTAATTTACATTCAGACTGTTTTCCTGGTAATTGATATTAAGTCTTATCAAATGTAATCCTGCCTTCACCAAAGTCAACCAGCAATCCTACCTTTAGCAGAAATCACAACACACATCTCTGTAGTCATTCATTCTTACTTAGCCTAATACAATAATTTTTGTTCCTTCTAGTCCTAAAGCCTAATGCCAAATCTACATTTAATATAGTAGTATATCTCAACTAACCCAGACCTTATCACAAAATATTTCTAAAAAGACCAGCTTTGTGTGCCATGAAGAATTCACACTTAACATAAATTCTCCTACCTCATCTGCCCCAAACCCTGACTATCAGCCTAAACGCAGCCTAATACACAACAAAGCACTCAATTCTCACAGTCTCAGAGTCAGTTACAAACTGAACCTGGAAGAAATCACTCAGGAGTTAATCTAGTTCTTCAGACTCTGCCATCTTTAGTTCTAACCCTAGGTTAAAAAAATCCATCCCTATATCCTGCAGGACCCAGGCTAGACTTCCTTCCTCTTCCAGAGATGATCTGGAAATCCTCAAACACCCCAGGATTAACCTTCCCTCCTCCAGGACTTCTCATCAAAGACGTGCAGCATTTGAAGGCAGAAGCATGGGATTGTCCCACATCTAAACCTAGCCTTAATGAAAACCACTGTAATTCATTCTCTTTCTGAATTCTATGTAAGGTAATTTGCCCATATCAACAACAACTTTTATTGATCATAGCAGGACTAAAATATACAGCTGTCTCCATTGTTGTAAATCTTACTACAACTCTGATAGTGGCAGCAGGTATCTCCTGACAGCTTCTGGCCTGGCAAAAAGTACTCGGGCATTTCCAGAGAAGTCATTCACAGTACTAACATGGATGGTTTAATGTTCATTCTTGAGATAGTTCATTCTGCTTCATACTGTCACGGCCAGATTAAGACTAGATTTGGGGGACAGGAAAGAAAGAAAGCACTTGGAGATTTTTTGCTTATTCCTGTGAGACTGGGTTAGGAGCTTTTCACAAGTGATTGTTTTAAGACACATTAAGGAATTTATGGGTGGTGGCACTGTATTTTCATTAGAGTTAAGATTAAAAGTAACAGGATTTAAAGAACCAAGCATTTATCTATCATGCCAGACATACAGAGTCAGGTTTTAATTAATTTTATGCTTATAGCAACACCCTTTCCCCTAGCTCTTGAAGACTTTATTGGGAAAACCAGCTTCTGCTGCCAGCAGAAGTCATGCACACAGCAGTCATGAACAGCAGTCTTAATCATGAACTCTTAACACCAATTCTGCCTGATGAAATCATAACATTATCATTAATACCTATCAGTCCTCAGACTTCATGTTGTCCACAGCCCTCATCTAGCCTAGACAGTCGTAATGGCATTATACAGTTAAATAGGTTACCAGAATCATAAACATGTGTTTTCAATTTTTCAGTTTCAGAAGAGACCCAGGTCTCTTCAGATCAAGTAGCATTCAGAAAGGCAGAAGCCAAGCATATTTGAAAAAGGTAATAGTCAAGTTAAATTAACAAATAACATTGTCTGAATAAACCAGATTGTCAAAGCGCAGAGTTCAATGAACCATTCCTCAAGTCAGACATTTACCTGCTCCTTGGTTCTTGCAAAAGTTAAACAAATGTTGGACTCTGATGATGCTTTATATATAGAAGTATACTTCTTACTCCTTAGCAAGATGAGCTTTTCAAACTTTTCCCCATTAGTTTTCTACTTATATCACTTTAACAATTTTTGTAAATAACTCTAAGCAATCTAATCACAATCCCTCAAAAACAAACAAACAAACAAACAAACAAACAAAAAGCCTTACCTTTTTTTCTATTTGACACACAAACAAAACCAAGCATCTATACAACTTTACACATGATTATATGTTTTATAACTGTTCATCTTTTGAGCCATCACTGGCTAAGATAGCCTTTGATGCTGGTTAGCTTGAAGATTAGGGCCTTCATACATTAAACTTCATTCCTTCTTGACACCTGCTGTTATAAAGGATAAAACATAATCTAGTTTTAAGTCAAATCTTGCCAGTCACAACAATAAGACCATGTCTGATCTCACCACATGCTCATCTTATTGCCAAAGCAGGAACTAAGACTGTCTATAGATGTGAAAAACAATTATTGGTTTCAGATGTGCAATTGTTTCTAGATGAGGATTAAGCTAGGTTTATATTTTAGAAGGTTTGAGGTCACTGGGCTATGTTAAATCTTGCAGTTAGGCTTGTGTCTTGAATACAATCCAGGCAAAAGAAGAATAATGAATAAACGGGGTCATGCAAGACTGGTGACAAGGCTCTGATGGAGAAGAGTAAGTATCATATTGTTGTCTGGACCAGGAAGGGTCCACTTGTCAACAAAGCATATCAGAAAGTATGAGGCAGTAATGTCTAAAGAAATAGTTTTACTGCTTAAATCATCTTATATCATTGTGGCTAAGATGATGAAAAATTAAAGAAAATCTTGATGTATCTCTAAAAATTTCAGAATTAGAAAGATGTGACTCAGCTTCAGTTCAGTGTTCAGGACAGGAAAGACTGAATAGCTGGGATTATTGCTATGGTCAAAAAAAGGCTTACATTTAGTAACAAGGAATATGATAATATCTGGTCCAAGGACAGAGGAAAAAGAGTCAGGGTGTCAGCAAGAGCTGAAATTATGATTTATGGTTCTTGATTTTATTGATGTGACTAGTCTATCATATTGGAGTAACATGGATCAATTCTTAGGCTGAAAGCAGCAGTTAATCAGAGACATTAATTTCTAGATCCTCTCCAGCTGCTAATACTAAGATCTGTGCCATCAGCAGAAACAAGTAATTTAAAATCTGTTCTGATTTTCAGGGATGTGCTAGTAACCTATGGAAAGTTGTAGAGCAGTTATGTTTAAAGTTGCATTATGGGTAAGGCCCAGGTTAAAGATGCCTGTCTTCTGTTGGGAAGTTCAAGGAGGACTCACATGAAGCCTATTGTTGGAAAGTGCAAAAAGCTGTGGTGCAGTTCTGATAGCAGGTAGGATTTACTGCACTTCTGGAAGCAGCTGAGTTTCATGTTGATGTTGGTGTTAGATTTGGAGCTAGGACTCAGCAGAACCTGAAATGCTAGGTTTCTTGCTCAAGTACCACAGGTCTAGAGTAATGGCTGTGAAGACATATTATCATTAACTAAGGAGATAATGAGGTCCTCTGTTATAATGATAATATGACTTCAGTGTATATTTCTGTCAGGCTTGGACCCTGAAGTGCCTACATGGATAATACTCTAAAGCATCATACTAGAATGAGGATTATTGACAACAGGAATATTTAAGGGAGGGACATGGGGTTTGTAAGGCTATGGAGGTAAATTCAGTATTAGGGATTCATTTTTGGGGAGCAGGGATGATGAGTTATTTAAGTTCATTGTCAGTTCTGACAATGGGGGAGGGCAAATGTCACTAAGTTGAATATTTTGTTGTCACTCCAGGGTAACAATGGTCACTGTACTGCCTGAGTGTTTCCATGTGTGTGTATATGTAAAGTTACATCTATGTGTAAAATTTATGTATATATATATACATGTATATATTTATTCATATAGATACATATAAAATAAACCTTGACTTAGGACTGAATCTAAGTTAGGTGTCAGGAACAGCTCCAATGAGCACTGTATCCGTAATTCCTTAAATTCTTGAATAAATAAGTGGTTTTGGGATGGGCTGTGTTATTAATGTGGAGGTAGGACTCAAGCTGGAAGCCTTCACAGAACATGGACTAGTTGCTGAATTCTGAAAGTCCTACCATGTCTCTGAGACACAGATTGTGTACACTTTGGAAGTCAAAGAGGTGTCCTCTGTCTCTCTCATTTTAACATGTACAGCATTGAACTATAAAAATGTATATACAGCTGTAGATGCAGTAAAATTCAGTACCACCTTTAGCCATAGCTAGAGACTTCTTTTCATGGCAGAAGAGAACCACACAGTTCAACAAATCAGTGAACACAAGCACCAATTTCAATCCTACCCTGCACATTGCACCTTCCTGAAACAGGTTTCTTTCCTTAACCTAGTTCTAATGTGAATCCTGACTTTAGTCCCAGTTTAAACCAGTGACAACCTACAAAAGTGCAGCCATTCCAGCTCAGGGGACACTTCTCTTGAGTAGTATTTGTGTGGAACCCAACATCAGTATCTGAGCACTGTCTGCCATGTGTTGCTCTACTCAGACAACACCAGATCACAGGAGGAAGAAAAGGAGCAGAACACAATCAATTCCAAGTGCCTTGATGGTGAGGCCCAGCTGCAACCCTATCTAAAACTGTGTTTAAAAAGGCATCAAATTCTATTTCCTTTCAGTCAAGTTAAAGTCGTCCAAGCACAAAAGACTTTGATTTCTACAGTAGTCCATTTATTGACTTGTTTGGTGTTTTCTCTCTTCAACAAGATTACATGAATATATGCAGAAAAGAGGAGCATTTAGGTTAATTATTTCACTGAACACATCAATTTTTGCTCTCCAAGATATAAAGAAGTAAAACAGGGTAAGAAGATTTTTGAAATAATTAGTTCAGCATTTTTTTTTTCCTTACAAAAATGAGGATCAGATAGAAACAAGTAATTACTTCATTGGTTACATTGTTCTTTCTTGTTAACATATAAAAACAATTATGAAAAATTAAGATCTTTTAGTATAATTACTACATTGATTTGATTTTTTTCTTGTTCTTTCTATTATAAAAAGAACATGACAGATAAGTTGCTACTATAATCAGTTTTAAATGAATTCTGTGCTGGTAAATGAGGTCAGACTAATGGTCTTCATAACTGAAGTTTTCTGAAGTAACACTAGTTGGAAAATTGGACCTATTACTTCTATAGACAATTCTGAATATTTTGTGTGTGTCTGTATATTGAAATCCTTCATTTAGTAACATCAATTTAAAATGTTACCATGATTTCTATAAGACTGAGAATTTAGATGCCATTTACTACATTGTCCCATCAAGTGGGTTTAGTGCTCTGGCTATGTATTTAAACATATACTCTATCAATTTTCTCATTATTCTCATGACTATTAAACAAAATATTGCCTAATTTAATCTGGTGAAGTATAATATATTCAGTAAAGAAGAGTCTCTCCAAACGGAGCATATAACACATGTGATTTCTTAGTCTCAAAGCTGAAGTTAAAAAATATTAGTGTAAGTGAAATGGACACCAAAGTATTCATAGGATCACAGAAGCCAAATGCAAAAAAGCTTTTGAAGTGAATTAGTATTATTACCTTTGACACTTCCTGTAGGAAACTATATTCCAATCTAATAAAAATACTTCTGAAAAAAAGTTCCCTAGTTCTGACTGAAAACCCATTTCCATTTAAGTCAGTGCATAAACTCCTGTAGAATATGAAGGGGCCAAGACTGCAGCTATTCTTATAGAACTAAGTCAGGCAAATGCACACATGAGGACAGAGGGTCCTTGAGGTTCCTAAACTTGTAATTCCTCTGCCTGTCTCCAAATCTGCTGTCTCTACCTCAAAAGACATGCAATTCTCCTTATATATTAAGACAGGGCTGGCATAAGCCCATAAACTCAAACCAGATTCAAGAGGAAGAATGAGGTGCCTGCTTTTCAAAAAACTCTTATTAGCTCTGCTCTTTCCTTTGCCCTCTGTGGCAAAGCAGCCTTGAAGGGACACACACCTGACCCAGAGCCATGGTTCTGTAAAATCAAAACTTAATCTCTCATGAGAACCACTTTTCTTTTTTATTTTCTCTTTTCTTTTTCTTTTCTTTTCTTTTCTTTTCTTTTCTTTTCTTTTCTTTTCTTTTCTTTTCTTTTCTTTTCTTTT
>JANIJG010006385.1:0-17190 GCA_024611175.1 Megaceryle torquata | reverse complement strand
AACATACTAATAATGTTAATTTTGGGGGGTGTCGCGGCGTGTGGGCGCGGTTTGCTAGATGGTTGTGGTGGTTGGTGTTGTGTGGTGTGTGGGTGGGGGGGGGGGGGGGTGGGGGGGGCGGGGGGGGATTGTGAGCAAAATCACAGCCTGTGGTTGTAGGCAAGAAGCCACATTAAAACAGTTACAAAACACCTCCTTCCAAATGCAGCAGCACATCTGAAGAGTGAGTTTTCTCTGCCACAACTGGGCTCATACACCTGCCAATCAGGTGGGCACCATAAAATGCACAGACTGTGAGTGAATAAATAATATTTTACCAGTCTTAGGGGCTCTTTCTTCTACTGTTGTTTATATTAAAATGTTTTATAATCCTTGCTAGGTTTCTGCCTTTATTTATTCACCACCATCTGTTCTCTGTCCTTTTCCTCTTTTTCTAGGGTTTGCTTCCTGTCCTCCTGCTTGTTTATCTTTCAGGGCAGCCTTTCCCCGCTGCTCCCACACTCTTCCCAGTGGGCTTTTCTCCCCTTGCTTTACTGAGCTGAGGTATTCTTTCCCATGCATATTTTACATCTGTGGGGATACTTATGCTACAGCCTTTTCTTTTTTACTCTGTAGAGTTGTTACGTTGCAGATTTGAGCCGATTTGGCTCATCTCAGTAGATTTTGGGGTTTTTTTCCTGCTCTTCTGCAATCTGCTGGCATAATTTCTTTTCTGTGGGTCACATAGGGGCTGAGTGAGCCTCCTTGGGCTTGCACTAGGTAGTCATCAAGCAAGGAGGGTGGTGGTGCTCCTTGCGTTGTCCTGCAGGAGAGGGAAGGGCAGGGAGACAAGAAGAAGCTTGAAGACACTCAACTGTCAGATGTGACAGCAGGAACAGAAATGGAGCTTCCACCTATGTCTTTAGCTCTGAAATACCACAAACTGTCGTTTTCACTGTGGTGTCCTTCAGGCACTTTTAGATAGAGGCTGGGGTTCGTATGTAGGAGAAACTTGCCTAAGAAAGCCACAAAACACTGAAATAAGTCTGGTCAGTGTTAAATACAGACATTTCTAGCCAATATGGCATGAGACTGTAGCCATATTTCCTATCCTCAATCACCTGCAAAGTTGTGCTTTCAAAACAAATGTTAAATGAAAAAAAGATTGATCCGAGCAATCTGAGGTGATCCATTGCATCTTTGCTGTGTCTGTCAATTAATAGCAAGAAAGTTATTGTTTGCTGGCTCACAGCCAACTAAGTAACAGAATTAATTTGCTGTATTTCAGACAGCTACTCCCTGTGAAAACTTGGGGGAAAATCACAAGGAAGAAGAAAAATAGGGTTTAAGTGTTATTGGAAATAAATCTAGTTTTTTAGACAATGAAAAAATTTTATTCTTTAAGTTAAAACAGAATGTATGCAGCCTGTTTCTAATTCACATTGTCCATGAAATTGAAGCAATGTATTCATCTTGACTTTCATGCTCGTTGCCTCAAGTAAAAATTGCTCTACATCAAATGCTCCTGATTTGCTGAGGTTGTTTACTGTTAAGTTTGTGTATGATTGCAAATTAAGCAAGTGCATTGAAACTCCATCATCTAACACATGGCCACTATTCATATCTGGCAAAGTCTTTTTCTTATTGAGCACTAAGAAACCACCTCCCATATAGTATTTTCCTTGATAGTGAAAAAGTGCTGTGTTTCAAATCTGCTGGACAGGAAGTCCAGGAGATAAGCAGGTTTATTTAATATAAAACCTCTCTATTTTATACCTAGTATATTAATATAACCCGTTCTATGCAAGTAATTGGATGGTAACTAAAGTTAATACCTTAGTAAGAGGTAAGACAGTAATGATCTCATCAATGACTGTATGTACAAATATCCAGCAGAATGTGATTAATTATTGCTATATCAAAATTATAGTTGAATGATTCCTGAGTTATAGCAACGTTTTAAAAAATAAACTGTTATTTTAAGGGTCAGATTTCCTTTTTCCTCCCAAACTACCACTGCCTCACATGGACAATTGCTGCATGCTGTAGGAGAGCTCACTGTCTGTTTCTCTTCACCTCAACTGCTACAACCCATCTATCATGGTAATTGATTTCTCTCCCTCAGTTAAAGACCTTCATCTGGTCTCTCCTATTTGTAGTCTGATCTTAGAGGTGCCAGAAAAGCTGTAGCCTGTGGACATCTGTGACAAATAATGCAGTAAAAGGAAGGATAAGGCACAGCTACCTTCAAGCAGAGACCATCATGCTGCTCTCTCTGATTTCTTCATATTTCCTCCTCGCTGCTGCCACTCTTGGAAGGGTGAAGCCCTGTGGTGTTGGAGCCCAGCTGGTAGAAAGACAGTTTTGAAATTGTTGCGCTACGGACACGAGAAGTTGCAGCCTCAAGTTTGAAAATTACATTACAGCATCCCAACGTGGGCATTGCTGCTCACCATAAACACTGGGTCTTCTTACTCCTACTGGCCCACCAGCAGGCTTTGCAACAGGGTGATCATCAGCTGCATCAGTGGTGTGAATGGTGTTGAGTCTTTCCCGTGACCTTCAGCCATGAGCACATGGCATCCACCACTGGGTGGGTGAAAGCTGTGTAATCTGTGAATGGCATGTGACAAGCTGCTGGGACAGAGGGGCTGTCCACAAAATAGGGAGAGTGGTGAGTTTTGTCTTCTGCAGTCTTTGATAAAATAACATGAGGATTTATGTCCCATGATCTGACATCACTGGCCGAGGAGAAACACTCTGTGAGACAAATGGCAATATTGACAGATCATGCATGTACAACTTATATTTCTGAATGACCCAAGAGTACCAGCACGAAGTAACGACTGGCATCAAACCATGGCTCCTGTAGGTCTCCATAGATTTATCTTGGTCTCATCCCTACACAACTGAACCATCTTGGTTCCCATCTGTAAATTTATCTTTTTTAAGACAATATATCTGAGCCAAAGCCATTGAAGATTAGGTGACCCAGCTGAGTTAAATGGAAATTTTTCACAGCATGAGAGATCGTATTTGTCAGTGGAGCCAGATTTCCAAGAGCATATAGGTGCCCCAAACTGGTGGCAGGCTTCTTGTGAAACTGGTAAAGGGAGGGGTCAGCTGTGCTGGTTTTCCAGTGGGAGCCCTGACGCTGCCAGTTCTTCCACAGGGGTTTCAGCTGCAGCAAGGAGGCACCAACCTGCAGGTGATTTGGTGACGCTTGGGCCCAGTCCAGCACATTAAATTAAATAACTGGTGAAGGCAAGGGGGTGATTTTTCAATTCATCATAAAAGGGACCTGCCTTCCATTAATTTAAAAGAAAAAATTGAGATTGTTCCAGTCACAATCTCATTTCCTACTATGGTACGCTGGTGAGAAGATGGACATTGTACACTACCATATCAAGGATGGATATGAAATGCCACTTAAGAGAAAGCTCAAGAGATATTTCTTGTCATTGCAGTGCACTCACTCCTACCAAATAAATAAATAAATAAATAAATAGTTTGCTACTTTCTATAAAATATAATTGCTAACTATGTTTTTTTTAACTGGCATAGAGCCAAATGTGTTTTAATGCTTCATCTCCATTCCCCAGCTCTGGGTGAAGCTGTGGTCTGGAGTGGAGAAAGGCTCCAGACACAAGAATGAGACAAAATGTTCTTGTGATCATTTGTGTGGCATGTCACCAGATCCAGGGGAGACAGGAACACCTCTTGTGAAGGTTCTGATTGCACTGCAATTGACTGGGATTGCATAAAAAAATGCAGAGAAGGACAAGTCCTAGAATGAAAAACCTGTTTCTCATGTGGAGAAAGCCTCTTCCAATGTGTAAAGCCAACCCAGCAGTGCCATCCCTCTGTGGAGTGTTGCAGAGGAGTCTGAGTGCATGTTAACAGCAGGTCACTGGTGCTTTTTCCTGACACTTTCTGCACCCACACAACACAGATACAGAGAGATACCTGCTTCTGCATGGACAGGTAGGAGATCTCTGGCACATCTTTTCACTGCACCACTGCCCCGTGGCTATCCACCTACCCTGCAGCTGAGGGATGCTTTGTCCTCTGGACTCTGTGCTCCTCAGATGATGCTTTTCCCCACTCAAAAGCAAATTATCCATGTTTCAGATCCTTGGGGGGACTTTCCCAAAAGAAAGGAGGAAAAAAATTAAAATTACATTCTTCCCATTCCAAAGAAAACAGTCCTTCTACTGAACCTGTAATTAAAATGTGAAGGTTTAATATGTAAACCAGCAGAAGGCTTAATCATTATGACTTGGCTTACAGGAAAGACGTGCAGTGTTTCAACCAAACAGCAGCAAATCGTTTGGTGTCCTGCGAGGAGAGGCTACCGTTTGTTGGTCCCTGGAAAGTGCCTGGTGTCTTCACCGTAGGGGAGGCAGGCGATGGCCTGTTGTCGCTCTACTTGCAGGGGAAACAAATTCTGGTGAAAGAAAGAGGTGAGGACATCCAGAAGAGCAAGCCTGGAGTCCCAGGCTCATAGAGCTGGGGTGGAGGTTGGGCTCATGGACCACCCAGATGCTCTTCCCTGTTGTCCTACAACATCAGCTGCCCCAAAACCTTTTCCAACAAGCACTTCTCAGGGCTGATCTTGAGTATCTCTACCCTCCACAGGCACATTTGGATGGTTTTTAACTGGCTACAGTGTGAGAACTTTTTACTTGGTATCTAACCTAACCAGATGCATGTCTGTCCCATTCACCTGGTGCTGCGTGGGCACCAAGAGTCTTGATTCTCCTTGCAGCCTTGCTCTTGTCCCACATGAACTGTGTCCTCTATTTGCCTTCACTAAGGTCCAGGTTTATGTCACTCAGCTTAGGCATTATATATTTTTAAGTAAAGTATGGATGTTGGGCACCTAATAGCATGCATGTATGTATATCTATGTATTTATGTGGGTTTATATATATCCGAAGTTAGCACCAATCTTTTATTTTTATATCAGCTTTCTGGAATAACATGAAGTTGAGGACGCATTATGGATAAAAAATGAAGCTTCAAGGCAAGTAAATTTACTTATAAATTCATATAAAACTCCACAAGTGCCTAGAAATAGAAGGAAAAACAAATAAAAAAAGGAACACCCTTTTTTCAACATTTGCTAAGAAAATTTAGTAAAAAAGAAATAATTAATGTTTTTCACCTGGAAATTTGTTCTGAAAGTTTTGAATCATGTAGAAAGTTTTAGTCAACTGGAAGTAACACTGAGAAGGGAAGTATTCTGCTGATGAAACAAATGCACTTTGAAATTCAGATCAGTCTGAAACCATTTATCTCTTGTTTATCTCAGTTTGGATGGTGAATTGAGGAGAATTAATTGCATGACTCCCAGTCCCTCTTAACACAGGGTTGTGGGAATCCTTGTACGCTGGATTCGTGACCACAGGAACCTGTGAATCTCAAAAGAACATTTAAACATGGGACTCTGACTACAAATTCAAATGCATCTTTGTGGAAATCTAATGAGAAGATAATTCACAGGCATTTTTATTAGTAGGAAGCTGTTGCATAAAATGCATGGGTAAGGCAAAACATTGATTAAAATACCACCCAGGTAAATCAGTTTCCCGGGCGGTATATGGAGAGTGCTGCCATTTAACTGCTCTGAGACAGCCAGCAAAAAAATTCTAGATCTGCCTGCCAAACAGCTAGATGTTGCTGATGGAAAAAATTAGCCTCAGTACACTGGCATCTGGAATCTGTGACATCCAAAAAGAAAAGGGACTGGTGCTGTGGAATAGGGTAATTGCACTTCAGAAGCCTACCACAAGCCTGCTGTGGCTTTGTCGTTAAACAAAAATAATAATAATTTTTTTTTTAAGTATTTTAATTAAAAAATAAGGCTTTGAATGTACAGAAAAAAAGATGTTAGAGGAAGGTATACAATTAACTAGGTAAAAGGTATCACTTTTTCTGTGTGTATGAGTAAAAGACAAATACATATGCATGTGTGTGCATGGGCTGGGTTGTGTTTTTAAGCATGTGTGTTAACTCTGTGTCCATTTCACAAAGAATTATACACTCCATTTACTTGAGATTCCAATGTATATTACTTGGGGAAAAAAAAAAAAAAAGGCAATTTCTGAGTACAGCCCATGTTTTAGCAATTATATTTCTTTCTCTCTATTTTCCCCCCTTTTTTGTTTTGTTAGGGTTTTATTATTATTATTTTGGAGGGAGCTGTCAGATGCAGGCATTCAGCCCCTGTTGTGATCCCCAGTGTGGGCGTGGAGCTGCAGCATCAAGAGTGGAGCAGCCAGTAGATATAAATTACCAGTTCTTAATCTGAAAGCATGCTTATTCATAGGAGAGATTTACAGCAATCGTGATACATTAATGCAAACCTTTTAGTTATCTAAATGGTCACAGTTTGCTATACTGCTCGTTTCCCAGGGAAATGACAATGAAACCATCCTGCTTATGTTTCTGCATGGCACTTTCTTTTGAAGGCTTTAGTTGCAGGTGCTTAGAAGCCCTTCCCTCTGGAGGAGCAATGACACATACTTCTCATATGTGAAATATTAAGGAATTTTCCCATTCAATTAAGAATTGCTGTATTTCTTGTACAAGACTTGCTGAAGGATAAAGGTTTAAAACCTCAGGCCTAGCCAGTGCCTAGTTCTCAGAGAGGAAGATGTTCAGTGCCAAGTTACACGTTTCTAAGAATTCAAGAGTCGTCAACGATAGAAAACAGCAGCACATGTGGACATAAGATACTATTTTACCTATTATTCCAAATCTACATGGATCTGGTAAAACCTGGTCTCTGGTCACTTCCCTATCCACTTGCAGAGGCAATGAGAGGAAGCATTTTATTTGTCATAGATGTTGATGGGACTAATCATATGCTTAAAGTTAGACAAGTGTTTGAGTGCTTTGCTGGGTTATGACCTGAAGGACCATGTGTGCTGCACCATGTACGCATGACAAGGCACGAGGATACAATGCAATTGCATTGTCACTCAGACTTCTCTGAATGTCCTTTTGGCCTTCAGTGTTATTTGTGTGTGTCTGTGACAGCAAATAAACCTCATTTTCCATGAATAGAGCAACAAAGAGGAGATGTTTCATACACCATGGTGAAATACCCACAGAAGAAGACAGATACTTCTGCCTTTCCACTATACAAGCCGTTGTGTGGGAAGAGAGGGGAAAAAAATGATATAGACATCACTAGTGGCTGAAGATACCTACTGTCAAGAGAGGTGTTCAGGGATGTTGTCTTGGAAGACACATGCTTTTTGTGGGGGATGATAGACATATCGAGATCAGTGTTAATTTTTAGAGACAATTTTTGTATACTTTATTAGTGGCAGATTTAGTGACAAACTTTTGAAAATATTTTTAGTCATTTCTGGAAAGCTATTTTTCTTAAAAATCAAATGAAGCAGAGACAGAGGTGTTCACTAAGAACAAGGCAAGACAAAGGTTATTAAGGTTATTACAGGAAAAAAAACCCCACATTGACTTAAGCACAATCCCTAGGCAGCAAAGCATTTAAGCAGGTGCATAAGGCAGGGCACATACCTAAATGCTTTCCTGGGTCACAGCCATGTTTACAGGACATTTCATTTGCAGTTTGTGGTGTCCTCAGGTCCAGAGATCTTTTTGCTTTCGTAAAGAAAGCCTGTAATCGATCAAAAGGCATTAGCATTCCCACCGCTGGGATTATGAATTACATTTCTGTAATAAATGTGAATGTTATTTCCTTCATCTCCTGTTCTTTCAAGAGCCCTAAAAGTTTTATTTCAACTTTCAAACTTGCACTGAGGGCTTTGGCTAGGAGTTAGTGCTTCTGGCTCACTTGAGCTAATTTGGCAAGTAATTTTAAAACAACTGCTATTGTATGTAGAGTTGCAGGATTTGAAATATTGCTTGGTCAGCTCTTATTTCATGAACAGTTTGTTTGATTAGGTGCCCAGGTGAAACACAATCAGGGGAACCTGGTGAGCTGTAAGCCCTCCACAGGGAGGATAAAATGAAGTGGATTTGCTTGCTCCTTGGCAGAGCATTACAGCCACTCAACTGTTGTGTATCACCTCCCTCTGTCCACCTTTCAAGTGTGCTGCTGCTGTATTTTGTGAAAAGTCCTATTCTGACCACACCTATTAGGCATGCCCTTGGGCGTCTACTGGAGTGACCTTCTAAGGGAGTCTCATCAGTCAGCCTTGACTCCGGTTAAAGCTTGATGACCTGCCAAGGCTTGGGGCAGGTCCTGGTGTGGGCAAGAGGACCATGCTCAGCTCTTATCAATAGGCATCCAGGTACCAATGCTCCCAGATAGGTCGGCTGCCTGCTGAGTGTGAGCTGTCAGGATTAGCATTTTGGTAAATCCAACCTTCTAAACTTGATCTGAGTCCTGTTTTAGGTTTCTCAGGACTTTCTGTGGGCTTTCACCTCTTACTGCTTCCTAAAAGTCACGTTGGTCAGGGTGGACTTCACAGCATGGTGGTAAAACTGAGCTGGGAGAAAGGGCCCTGGTGCAATTGGGCTGTTTGAGGTCTCACTCATTTCTTGCTGAGCATGGTAGGCCCAGTCAGGTCTTAGGACATGCAGAAACGTGGATGTGGGCAGCCCCCATGCCCCATTGCTGCTGTGGTTGTTGTGGGCAGCCTGTCTCACCAGGTCTGTGAGGATGAGTCCCAAAACCATCGACAGAAATCCCCAGAATAAAAAATTTACATTCAGCAAGGAATTAATAAAAAGTATAACCATGAGCTGTAGAGAGGAAGAAAAGCAAAGCAAACCAAAATCCCCCAGAGTATTTGTTTCCAAACTCTTAGCGAAGCAAGACATGTTGTATCCCGAGGACAGAGCAAGAAACCAGATCGAGTTTATATAAAGCTGCATGTGGAAATCTCCTCAGTAATAAAATATCAATGAGAATCCAAATATTCATCTTTAAAATCATTGAGCAGTAAATTACACATCACAGACCTCTTCAGCCTTTTGGCAAAAGCTACACAAATGGAAACTCCCGAATGCAAATAAAAAACAATGTGTTTGTTTAATTCTTCAGGTAGAGCAAGTCTCTGCATAAGCTGCATTTTCTAAATATGGCTTTTTTCACCTGAGTGGAAAAACTAATTCAAAGCATAAAATTAAAAGGGCAAATTCCTTCCTCCCTTGCCTGAAAGCAAAGAGACAGGCACATTTCCTAGGACAATTTGAAAGGATTTGTCAGACATTCTTTACCAAAACCCACAATCTTAAAATAAATCCAAAGGAACTGGGTGGGTTTGGTGTTCTCTTTCTGTCAGGAACTTCTATTTGTTTTCACCCAAGGCTGGATCACATCATGGCATCACAAGAGACTGCTCAGCAGGGAGGAGAACAAACTCCTGCTGTCATCTCCTAAAGCCCGAGCGGGAGAAAGAGGAGGCTCCTGCTGCTCCAGGAGGAGGAAAGAAGAAACACGAGGCATTTGGAGAATAGATTGAGCTCATCTTTTACCTGCAAGCCAAAGCTGTTCCAGCTTATGTCTGCTCCTTCAGGCAGGCACCTTAAATCCTCACAGGTAAGGAACACTTCAAACAAGCCAATCTCAATTCCCCCTTTTCCCTGCATCTTAAGGCAACAGTGAGCCCAAGTGAATGCAGCTGTTTGGGCAATTGCTGCTCAATGCATGAGTCCTTAAGAAGCAGGGCTTTTTCTATGCAGAGACTGATGGGATACAGGTCTTTTGTACCACCTCTATCCCTGTCATGACAGGACCACAGGGTCCTGTGCTCCACAGGTGCTCTGGTTTTCTCTAAGTTTTATGTGATGGCAATGTCTCCACTTCCTGAGCTAGGACATAAGACTAGTCATGAGATATCAGAAAGACCTTCACATAACTTATTATTTTTATTGCCTGGAAATAAAGCGATATGCCATCTAATGTTTTATGAAGTAACACACAGACATGCTTAATAGAGGACCAGCAGAATGGGGTTGCAAGCCCTTAAAATGTGTTTCAGCAGTTCTCTTCCCCAAACTGTTTTACTATAGCACAAAAATCTATACTGATCATTATTTGGATCTTCCCCCCTTTCCCCTTCGGTGAGCTGTGGTGAAACCATGTGAAATGCCCATTTTTGGTAGCATTTAATTGTGGATGTCTGCACAAGACATTTTAAAGCTTCAGTGATAGATTATGAACCCTTTTTTTTAAACATGCCATTACAATTTCCCATTATATTGTTGCAGTGGACTGAACATAGCAGCAAACCAAATCCTAAATCCATAAAAGCAGTAAATTAAATGTGGCTCCAGTGGTTTTGGAGCTTGACCAACAAGTTATCTTTATTAATGCATTCAGGGAAAAGGTCTCATTTTATTACATTATTTTCTTAATGATAAAGGCAGTAATGGAATCTCAGCAGAACACACCAAAGGAATCTTAGTTTGCTGGCAGTTGGGTCAAATTTTTGTCTGTGTGTACTTGGTACAGGGCTAAGACTTGGCAGTGTCCGACTCACTGACTTCTGTCTTGAAAAGCACAGTCTTTTGCTGCTTCTCTGCGCTTGCTAGTTGACATTTTCTTGGCTTTAAATGAAATTTTGACGCATAAATCCCACATGTCAAATGATATTGTAAAACAAGCATCCAAGTGTCAGCACATAGCCCAACAGTCTAGGGAGTAGAGAACAGAATAAGGAACACCTTTATGCAGTCTTTCATCTACATCCAGCCATCTGCAAGTAATTTGAAACCAGTTTCAAATGAAGCTAGGTTGTTTGGCCTGTTAATGCACACAAAGCCAAAGCAGAAGTTTGGAGTCTTCGTGGCTTTTTATTGACTTGCTAATAAGTAGATAAAGCCTTTATTTTCCAAAACTGTTCTTTTCTCAGATAGCCCATTCCAAAGAAAGCCTAATTGAAATTACAGAAGTCTCTTGCAGAGTGCCACAAATCCAATTTTTAAATAGCCTGCTGATATTGAAAGACTTCATGATGAGCCTTTCACTTGCAAAACAGGGCTGGTGTGTTCCCCACTGATGAGCTGTTTTGTTGGACTTGGGGAAACACTAATGGTACCAGGTTCCTCCAAAACAACACCAACAAAGGAGTGTGGATTTACATGATGATGGGCTGGCCCCAAGATTCACCACTAAAATATTACAGCAAGCCTCATGTGGCTGCCAGCTGCAGTGGGTACTTTGCCCTGCACACTTCTTTTCTGTGTAATACCATTGGAGAAAGAGAGTCATGATTTAACATGAGTTCTAAGGACCTTCAGCTTTGGCAAACTGGTACTCAGCAGAAATAAACTGCATATTCAAAGGATGTTTTAGACATTAAACTGGTTATGAATTTCAAATGACACAGAAACACCAACCTTGAAAAAAAAAAATCTGGATTTACCTGTGTTCTGAAGATGGAAGGTCATGTGAACCTTAATGTGTAGGCACTGTCAGTGGAACCAGGAAAACATGAAAACACACACCATAACATGCAGAATCCCTACCAATGTTTGTGAATATACCCAAAACATGATCAGTGTGAACCAGGTGCAGATATGAAGAGCCAGGAGATTGAGACAACCACCTTAGTTAAAAGCTGTCAATCTATCTATCAAATATGAAATATATGTGCTTACAAATATGTGGATGTACATATGAGGAGATTCAACTACTGCCCTGCAACAAGGGAGCGAAAGCAGATTGTGTGCAGCCAGGAGCATCCGGTCTAAGGGCAATAATTTTGTAAATCCTTGTGCTCGTGTAGGAAGAGCTGAGCTTGGTTTCTTTTGCTGGCTGTTGCTAACTGTGTATTTAGTTGTGTAACTGGGCTCTGGAATTTTAATGTTTTGCCTGACACTCTGACTTGACCCTTGTCTGTAAAAAAAACCCCAGTAACCAAAGGCTTACTGGAAACCATGTCTACCCGATAGACAGTATCTGGAGCAAATGACCCATATCCACATCATTAAGCACATCCAGTCCATTAGTGAAGGTCTTAGCTAGATAAACAGGCTTTACAGTTGTGATTAAAACTGAAAAGAAACCAGTGGAGGCCGGCAAGACAAATTTGTATGGACAGGAATTGGGTAGTAGTTTTGTTTGGTTTTCAGCCCAGTGGGGCTTTTCAGCTGCATTTGGTGTTTCCATGCTTGGGAAAGGTGCCAGGACTGAACAGCACAACTCAGCTGGGGGTGTGGGGGTAGCTGAGCCCTCCCCATGTAATTTAAATGGTTGTCCAGACTCCAGCAAGTGCCTGAGATGCCTTCAATTTGTGCTGATTGTTTTTAAAGACAACAACAACAACAACAAAAAAGCCACTTGCAGCTGATGTATATGGTGGTACAAAACAAAAGATGCTCATTTTGCCAAGCAATACTGATGGTACAAGGCTGGAGTTGAAAGAAACCTTTGTGAGCTGCTTACATGACTAAGGCTTTTAGAGATCTCAATCCTATTTGGCCTGATTGTTCTCTCTGTTTATTGTGCTGTCTTTTGACTTCTTGGAGTGACTTGTGATTCAGCATGTGTGCAAGCAAGTGGGGAATCAGATATAGCAATCAGAGGTGGGTTCATACTGGAACTGCCATCCTTAGCCTTGCAGTGATGGTGGCCAAGTGCTCAGCAGCTACACCTCCTTCTGGTGTCTCCTAGCAGAGGGTGGCACCATCACAACCTCCTGCCTTGGGAGCTCTGGGGGGAATGCAATCCTGGGGCATCATCCAGCTTGTTGACTCATCCCAGAAACCCAAGGCAATGGCAAGAGGCACCATCTGCTTTCCCCAGGAGTGGCTTTAGCACTATCTGCTCTCAGCGTGTCAGACAAGGCCACCAGGTGCTTCTGGGGACACGACCTCAGCAGGTAATGATCCTTTTGCATTGAAACATGCAGCTGTCACTCCTCAGCACCTGCAAAACCTACTGAAGGAAGCTGGATGTAGTGGCGTGAGTGGGCAGGAGCGCTGGATGCATTGACGAAAGCCAGCTCTCTGCCTTCTGTTTCAGAGAATTTCACTTTTCCAAATGCGTCCGTCAGATGAAACTGTGGCAAACACCTAAGAAAACCCTCTTCTTCAGATCACAGGCTCTTTTTTCACCGAACTATTCGCTGCAATGGCAGAGAGCATCATTATGGGCACGGTTAAAGGAAGAAGTACACCTCCTCTGGAAGATACATCTGTTGGAAGGTGCATACTGGTAGGTATGGGCCCACCAAGGGCAATGTGAAGATAGCCGTCTCTCTCCACTGTGCCCAGGAACTGTTTGAGAGAACAGGTAGGGACTGTTACAACAATATGTTTCCTGGTACTGCTTAATTTACTAGCACAGATGCAGCCTATGGAAGACTTGTCTATTTTCCCTGTAGAAATTTGGCCGTTATTGTTGGATTAGATTCTAAGCATCACTTTTCATCAGGTGCCTGGCTTTCTCTGGAGTTCTTCTGCTATCTTATTTCAGAAACATCAAAACATGTTTAGCTGACTCAAAAATTACAGCAGCTTTGCCTTCCCCATGCCTAGTAGAGCCAAGGTCTTGACTTGCTAGTGTGTAATAGAGCACATTACACATGGCATCCTTCTCTGCTCAACAGTGCAGCATAGAAATACAATATAACAGAGAGATATATGAGATATATATAAGAACCCATGTAGGAGTATGTCATGAGTTACTTTCCTTAGCATCTAGTGACTGTTAGTATCAGATAATTGGATAGAAGCATTCCTGATATAACTCCCTTTAAATCCTTGCAGGTCCTATTAGAGAAAAATTATATTCACACATATTTATTTCACAGTCCTGCAATGTTTTATTTTCATGAATTATGAATTTAAGACTCACAGTTTTAGCATACTTGAAGCTGAGTTCACTAATGGACGCTGCTGTTACAAAATCACGCAGAAAAAAATACAGAACCAAGTGTATGATCTGGAATTTAAGACATGCAAAGCTCAACCCATTTCTGAGGATGACATAATCACACCAAAAATAAATGTGATCCATTTTATATACTGATTTCATTCAACAGCTAGCAAATTTGTAAGTGTGCTTTCGGAGATCAATTCCCCGCTTTTCCAGTGGATATGGAATTCTTCCAATCCACTCCATTTCTCCAGTTCACAAGGCTACACCAGGAACTGGGTTCATTTCATACCTCCAAGCAGCCAGCAAAGCATACCGGCACACTTAAACCGTTTATTGACCTTGGCCGCTAACAGCAGCATCACAAAACCAGTGATGCAAATTGCATTTAGTGGAGTTTCAAAATTCTGTTCTTCCGTGTTTTTGGAGCAGTATGCCTAAGAGAAAGGGGAAGGAGCTGGCATAAAGGTACCTTTCTGCAACAACTGTGTTTGTGTTAGGCCAACACAACTGACGGTTTTATGGAGCTTAACTAGCTTCACTCATTTTGTAATTAAATGTTTCATCGACACAGCAGAGAGAATGTGGCATTTGTGGCCTCTTAAGACTTTGGATTGTTTTTATTGCATTCCTGACAAATAGGAGACTAACTCTATCTCGAGGCATAAGCTTCTGTAGCAAGTTTTTTCTTCACTCAGGGGTCACCTGTGTTCCCTGTATATTGGCAGGGTACAGACAGTGGCAAGATGTAGAGTGATTTTTTTTTTACAAAACTTGGTCTTCTTTCATAGTGCTGAAGTGTATAACGAGCAGCCCAATATGCTTTACAGAAATGATCACCAGAGACTTTCCTTATTCAGAAAAAAAATGGCCCTAAGTTGTGTACAGTCAAAACAAAGAAGCTTCCTCGTGCTGCTATCTGACGTTTTGCATGTATGCTTCTACACATAGATGTACCTTGTACCATGTAGACTTTGGAGAAACTTCCTACCATTTCTTTTTCTTAAACATATCAGTAGCTGTGCCTCTGAATGGACAGTTGTGTTTCCTTCTGGGAAGGCAGTGCCAGGGATACAAGAGTTTGCTTCCAAGAGACTAAGAATTACACATCTGGAAGAGGATTTCAAGATCCACTTCTGTGTACTGGAAGAAGGTCAGTTATACCTCCCTCATTCTCAAGAAAAGCCTTACTTGGTCATGGCCATAGAGACCTCACACAAAACTTGACCAAGTGTTGTGCTATCCATCCCTTTGGAATGTCTCCAAAATGACAAATCTCAACCTTTTTTCATGGTGAGCTGAGCCCTCTGCACCTTGTCCTATTCCCAGGGACATAGAAAACAATATATTCCTTCTCCTTGCAGTGTGATGGAATAGTTACTTTCCCCTTTCTTGGTCTTTACATCTCAAGGATGTCCCGAGTTCTCTCAGATTGTTTGGTCTTTCCTCAGAGGTTGTAGTTTTGAGACCATTCTTGCTGGTCTCTCCTTTGCACTCTCTCTAGTGTTTGTGTATTTTATCCGGTGACTATTAAATATAAAATGTGGCCATGAAAAAAAAGTTGCTTTTGGCGCCTGTGGATGCTCCAAGCTGTGGAGACCTCCACATGAGCCAGGATTTCTCCACAGCTGCCTGGGCCCTTCTGTCCTCTGTGGAATTCCTGTGGCAAGAAATCTGTACATGAACTGAGCTTGCAGCAGCTCATGTGTGGAAGGGGAACATGTGTGAATGTCCTCTGACGGTTAGAAAGACAGACAGTGAAAGGATGCTTTACAGGGAGAAAACTTACAGTAACATGCTGAGAAAAAATAAACGTATTTAATTCTCCTGGCAGCCAATCAACCTGCAAAACTCTATTCCCTTCCACTCAGGAAAGGCCTCAGGCAAGGTCAGTGGCACCCAGCAAGCAAAAATGTTGAGTTTCGGAAAGCGATCGCGCTGTAGCAGGCGGCTGTTTTTGCTAAGAAGTGGAGACAAGCTCCAGCAGCGGCTGAGAGATTGATTTCCCCGTGCTCATGTTGCGTGGAGGTAGAAGTGTGGGGGACACGCAGCCCCACAGGGCTACTGCCTGAGGAGTACCTCGGGTGTGTATCTGCACCCATCTGTGCTCCCCAGGCAGCCCCAGCACGGCTGGACCCCTGCTCAGCCCCCTGAGCTCCTGCCACTCTTTGGTGGAGGAGGAAGCCCACACTACCTTCCCCTTCCTGCATCCCCCCAGGGAGTGCCACCATGTCCCACTCCTCACTCACAGGGAAGTGGGAGTGCGGATCCCTGGCCAACGTGTCTTCTGGAGGCAATAAGCTGTGATGCTCGGGGGATGTGTGGGAGCAACCAAAACATGCAACGCTCCGCTGCAAACAGTCAGCAGAGAGGATGCCAGCAGATGGTGCTCCAGCCCACGCTGCCTCGCTCTTAAGGTTGCAGAGGTTATTGCTGAAAATTATCATAGAATCACAGGGATTGGAAGGGACCTCTGGAGACCATCGAGTCCAACCCCCCTGCCAGAACAGGATCACCCAGGGCAGGCAACACAGGAACATATCCAGGCAGGTATGGAAAGTCTCAAGAGAAGGAGACTTCACAACCTCTCTGGGCAGCCTGGGCCAGGCTCTGTCACTCTCACAGTGAAGTTTTTCCTCATGTTGAGGTGGCACTTCCAGTGTTCCAGTTTGTGACCACTGCCTCTCATCCTAGCCCGGGGCACCACTGAAAAGAGCCTGGCCCCTTCTGCGTGACACCCGCCCTGCAGATATTTGTAAACATTAAGAAGATCCCCTCTCAGTCTTCTCAATCATCTTGTTTTGAGGAGCACCTTGCCCTCTGATTTGGAGCATGGAGCTCTTTACATCATGCAATTTAAAGGATGGAAACCACTGGTGAGGACAGGCTGAAGTTTGGGTACCAGCTGTCAAATACATGTGGTCAATGGTTAATGACCACTCTGTAGAATAGAAGCAGACCTATATGTGACAAATGTGATGGGCAGAACAACAGTTTGAGGAGAACACAATGTTCTTGTGGCAATATTGAGAACAGACAAGGAACAAAATCAATTCTTAAAAACCAGACATACTCTGATTTATTTTCCGAACTCAAAGGAGACCTCAGGAGGTCCTGTGTATCTTTTCTTCCACCTTTATGCTGTAACAGCTGATAGAAGCTGATATTCTCCCAAAAGCAGGGGAGCTGTACAATAATGAACCATATACCATACATTAACAAAGTAATCTTACTTCCCTTGCTTTACGTCCAGCATAACTCAATGCTAGCTTTGTGGCAAGAGTGCAGTAAATCTTTAGGCAAATCCACCTATGCGTCAATCCACTTACTTCCAGTAGCTGCTTTAAAGTCAAAAATACTTAATTTTTAGAAATTGTAATACAGGG
>JANIJG010006384.1:121951-169680 GCA_024611175.1 Megaceryle torquata | reverse complement strand
CATACCAAGAAACACAGAGCAGAGTTCCAGCTAAGTGCTGTTTCTTGGAGTAGGATCTTGTGGAGTTTCTCCTCACAGTAGTACTTCCCCAGTGCTTCATCCTAACTGAAGGACAGGAGTTAGTTTCATTATCTTGCAAAAGTTTTTATCCTCAAACAAATATTCCTTGCCACCATCCCTGGTTGTCGTAAATAAAGATAAATGAAGTTGGCATGAGAGTGTGAGGAAGGAGAAAAGTAATAAATAATTGATTAGAAAATAAATATATTTAAGCACTGCAGAATGCAATAGGTCTGGGAGAATTTATCACATTTTCTCAAAAAAAAAAAAAAATGCAGCTTTCTGAAAATAGTTAATAGTCTGTCATCAGATTTTTCTATGCATTTTCAACTTAAGGAATAAAAGTTTTATGTTGCTTGATATATAAAAAAAAAAAAAAAGTTAAATTTAAAATTGCCTATACATTTACTGATGTTTTTCTAGTTCATTCTGATAATTAGAATCTTCAAAATTAAAAAAAAAATAAATTATAAAAAGTATTTCAAAATAACAACATTTGGAATGAAATTCTTTCATATATGGGTGACTGGTTTGCTGCATTTAGTTCTCCTAGCTCATTGATAGTCCCTCTGTTCCATGTTTCTTGCACTTCAGGTCTATTTTTCAGAGGCAGTGTACTGGGGAAGATTCCAGTATCTCTATAGGGAATTCACTGACCACACTGGAGCATCACAGGAATTCTATGTATAACTGCTTTAAAGTCCACATGTTGGTATGTTGGGGTTTTTTTGTTTTTGGTTTGGTTTTTTTTTTTTTTGTTTAAAATGCATTTTTTAATCTATTTTTAGACTTTGTGAGGCTAAACACTAAGAAATCTGCATTAAAATCTTGCTTTTTGTATATCAGCTCACTCAGTTACTGCCATATACCTAAAAATGCATATATATGTACAACCATTCACAGAAATCCTTTCTAGATAAACTTCTAGGGAAGTCTTAGATTCAATTAAATTTTAACCTCTTTCAATTTTCTTTGCATTTTCATAGACATTTGAAATGTTCTGTTTTTTTGTTTGTTTGGGGGTTTTTTTGTTGGTTTTTTTTTTGTTTTGTTTTGTTTTTTAAAACCTCTTTGAACTCACACAAGGGAATTAGCCTTTTAAATTGAAATCACACATTAAGTGCATGTCAATTAATTAGCAATGGAGCACCTTTCAAAGAGAATTAGTTCCTTTGTGGCAGAAACCAAACTTCTTTACAACAGTGGTTTTTTGACTTCTTCACATTGTTTTTCTCTTTATGGCTCTTGCAACTACTCAAATACCATTTTTTCCTACTTAACACACCCCACTGGGCCAGAAAAGTCATTTGCAGAGAGACTTGATAATTTGTTACACTGCACCAATTACAAGCTCCTGTTTACACAGATGCTACATGACTCTATGAAAATCCCACAATGTTGACCTTATTAAAGAACAGAGCCCAAACTGGATATCGAAGGAACAGGCAAAACAAAACCCTCAGATCATGGTCATTGAGCAAAATGACAGCTATAGATATACGCAGATTTTAGGCTATGTTTTGAAGGAAACACAGGGATTTAATGCATTTTAAACACCACCCCCACTGCCCCCCCTCCTTACTCCTTGAATTTGCAATAAAGATTAATTTATTCTAAGTTCAATTACAAAACAGTTATTTTATTATCAAGTATATGAAGTATTTCAGGTAAAGGGAGTCACAAATGTGCAGACACCAACTGCTGAGAATTTAATTATTAACAAGCTCAATCTGTAACATGCACAGTTCAAAACCTTTTTTTTTTTTTTTCTCTCGAAACACTGACTTTTGCTTCCACCAAGAACAGTTGCTTTAAGTACACATTCTGCTTAATTTCTTTTTTCCTCAACAGTCCATAGAGCTCCACTGACCAGTGTGTATTTTTTTTTGCCTTCCATGTTCCATTCCACACTTGCACTTTGGAGCCCATCGAGAACGCAGTCCGTCTAGACTGTGACAAACTGGTTGTTAGAGCTGCTACTAATTTATATTAAAATATGCATATTTATTTTAAATTATTTTTTGACTAATCTGTCATGTCCACAAATATTAATCCTACTTTTTCTTTAAATATAATGTATTAATGAACTTTAATTTTCAAGATGACTTCAGTCTGAGCACCTGTTTTCAAGTAAGGGGTAACAGTGAAGAAACAAGTTCTAATTTATTACAGTTGAGGGGTTTTATAGGTTAAAATAAGCACTTTTAAGCTCAATAGAGACTGTGATTTCAGGATCCATGATCGCTGCTACACTACAAGCCTAGTGAAAGACTGACCTGGATATGGACGGTTGTGTACTTTTTAGGAAAGATAGACCAGCAAGGCAAGGTGGTGGAGTTGCTCTTTTCATGCATGAGCAACTGGAATGCACTGAGCTCTTCCGAGGGGGATGAAGAACTTGTTGAAAGCTTATGGGTGAGAATTAAGGGACACACAAATATAGGTGAAACTGTTGTGGGTGTGTGGATGTTGACAAGACCTTCTACAGGCAGGTGGAAGCAGCCTCAAGATCACATGACCTGGTGATCATGGGTGACTTCAATCACCCTGATTTATTGGAAAGGCTACACAGTGAGGCATACTCAGTCCAAAAGACTCTTGAAATGCATCGATGATAACTTCCTGATGCAGGTGTTGGAAGTGCCAATGAGGAAGGGAGTGCTGCTGGACCTTGTGTTAATGAACAAAGAAGGTCTGGTCAGGGATGTGAAGGTTGGGGGCAGCCTTGACAGTAGCAATCACAACATGGAAGAGTTTAGTATCATACAAGGAAGAAGCAAGGCAATAAGTAAGATTGCAACCCTGGACTTCAGGAGGGCTAACTTTGTCCTCATCAAAGACTTACTTGGAGGAATCCCTTGGACTAAGACTCTAAGGGGCCCAAGGGAGCTGGTAAGGGGCCCAAGGGAGCTGGTTGATATTCAAATATTACTTCCTCCAAGCTCAAGGCAGATGCATTCCTTTAAGTAGAGGAGACAGGAGACCAGCATGGATGAGCAAGGAGCTGATAAAAAAACTTAAATGGAAGAATGAAGTTCACAGCATGTGGAAAAAGGGATAGGTGTCTTGGGACAACTATAGGAATGCTGTCAGACTATGTAGGGATGCAACAAGGAAGGCCAAGGCCCTCTTGGAATTAACTCTGGTAAAGGAAGTGAAGGAGAACAATAAGGGCTTCTTCAAAGACATCGGTGGTAAAAGGAAGACCAGGGAAAACGTGGGCCCCCTGCTGAATGAGGTGGGAGCCCTGGTGACAGAGGATGCAGAGAAGGTGGAGTTACTGGATGCCTTCTTTGCTTCAGTCTTCACTTCTAAGGCCAGCCCTCAGGAATCCCTGACCCTGGAAGCAAGAGAGAAAGCCTGGAAGGAGGAAGTGTCTCTACTGGTTGATGGGGATTGGGTTAGAAAAGACTTGGGTAAACTGAACACACACAAATACATGGATCCTGGTGGGCTGCACCCATGAGTGCTGAGGGAGCTGGCTGATGTTGCTCTACCACTCTCCATCATTTTTGAAAGATCATGGAGAACAGGAGAGGTGCCTGAGGACTGGAGGAAAGCCAATGTCACTCCAGCCTTCAAAAAGGGCAAGAAGGAAGACCCAATTATGGACCAGTCAGCCTCACATCCATCCCTGGAAACGTAATGGAGCATCTCATTCTGGAGATCATACGTCAGCAAATGGAGAAAAGAAAGAAGGTTATCAACAGTAGCCAACATGGATTTACTAAAGGCAAGTCATGTCTGACTAATATAACCTTCTGTGATGGTGTGACTGAATGGGTAGATACCTGGAGAGCAGTGGATGTTGTCTACCTTGTCTTCAGCAAGGCTTTTCATACTGTCTGCCATAACATCCTCGTGGGTAAGCTCAGGAAGCGTGGGTTAGAAGAGCGGACAGGGAGATGGGTTGAGAACTGGCTGAACAACAGAGCTCAGAGGGTTGTGATCAGTGGTGCAGAGTCCAGCTGGTGACCTGTAAGTAGTGGTGTTCCCCAGGGGCCAGTTCTGGGTGCAGTCTTGTTCAACATCTTCATCGATGACTTGGATGAAGGGATGGAGTGTACCCTCAGTAAGTTTGCTGATGACAGGAAACTGGGAGGGTTGGCTGATACACTGGAAGTCTGTGCTGCCATCCAGCAGGATCTGGACAGGCTGGAGAGCTGGGCAGAGGGGAACATAATGAAGTTCAACAAGCTTTGTACAAGCTATTTCCCGGGGAGGAATAAGACAATTTAAAGGTACAGGTTAGGGGTAGTCCTACTGAAAAGCAGCTCCATGGAGAGGGACCTTTAAGTCACAGTGGACAATAAGGTATCCATGGAACAGCAATGTGCCTTTGTGACCAGAAAGGCCAATGGGATCCTGGGGTGCATAAAGAAGAGTGTGGCCAGCAGGTCCAGGGAGGTTCTGCTCCCCCTCTAATATGCACCAGTGAAACTGCATCTGGAGTATTGCATCCAGTTCTGGTCTCCCCAGTTCAGGAGGGACAGGGAAATACTAGAGAGAGACCAATGGAGATCTATGAAGATGATGAAGGGACTGGAACATCTCTCTTATGAGGAAAGACCTGGGGCTGGAGAAGAGACCTGAGCCTGGAGAAGACAAGACTGAGAGTGGATCTTACTAATGTTTACAAATATCCGAGGGTGGTTGTCAAGCAGAAGGGACTGGTCTCTTTTCAGTTGTGCCCTATGACAGGATAAGAGGTAATGGTATCAAACTGGAACACAGAAAGTTCCACCTCAGCATGAAGAAAATCTTCTTTACTGTGAGAGCCCTGGAACAGGCTGCCCAGGGAGGTTGTGGAGTCTCCTCCCCTAGAGACTCTCAAAACTCACCTGGCTCTGTTCCTGTGTGGCCTGCCCTGGGTGTTCCTATGTTGGCAAGGGGGTTGGACTCGATGATCTCAAGAGGTCCCTTCCAATCCCTACCATTCTATGATTCTATGATATTATACTCACTAACAAGGAGGCTCTGGTTGAAATGGTGAAGGTTGAGGGCAGCCTTGGCTGCAGCAACCACAAGATAGTGGAGTTAAGGATCCTGTGCAGCAGGAACAGAATAACAAGCAGGGCCAACTTTGACCTTTTCAAGAATTTGCTAGGGGAAATCCCATGGGACAGGGACTAGAAGGTTAAAGGGGCTCAAGATTGTTAACATTCAAGGACCACTTCTTCCAAGCTCAATATCAGAGCATCTTAACAGTCAGAAAATCAAGAAAGGGAGCCAGGAGACCCTCATGGTTAAGCAGGGAACTGCTGGGCAAACTCAGGTGGAAGAAGAGAGTCTACAGATCATGGAAGGAGGGGCTGGCCACTTGGGAGGAATACAAGACTGTTGTCAGAGGATGTAGGGAGGCAACTAGGAAATCTAAGGCCTCTTTAGAGTTAAACTTTGCAAGAGAGGTCAAGGACAACAGAAAGGACTTCTTCAAATAGATTTCAGTTAAAACGAACACTAGAGGCAATGTAGGCCCATTGATGAATGAGGTGGGTGTCCTGATGACAGACGATACAAAGAAGGTGGAGTTACTGCATGCCTCTATCTCTGAAGGCTGTCCTCAGAAGACCCAGACCCCTGAGACCCCAGAGGAAGTCAGGATAAAGGAGGAGTTTGCCTTGGTTGATGACTGGGTTAGGGACCCACTCTGGACAGCCATAAATCCATGGGTCCTGATGGGATGCACCTGCGGGTGCTGAGAGAGCTGGTGGCTGTTATTGCTAGGCCACTCCATCTTTTTTGGTAAGCAGTGGGGAACAGGAGAGGTGCCTGAGGATTGAAGGAAAGATAATGTCACTCCAGTCTTCAAAAGGGTAACTATAGACTGGTCAGACTCACCTCCATCCCTGGAAAGGTGATGGAAAAACTTACCCTGTCTCTCAGCATATCAAGGACAAGGGGGTCATCAGGAGCAGTCAGCATGGTTTTATCAAGGGGAAGTCATGTTTGACCAACCTGACAGCCTTTGATGAGGACATAGCCAGGTGGAGAGATGATGGTAGAGCAGTGGGTGTGCTTTATCTCGATCTCAGTAAGGCATTTGACACTGTCCCCCACTGCATCCTTGCAGCTAAACTGAGGAAGTGTGGTTTTGGATGATTGGGTAGTGAGGTGGACTGTGAAGTGGTTGAAGGATAGAAGTCAGAGAGTTGTGGTCAATGGAACAGAGTCTAGTTGGAGGCCTGTATCTAGCAAAGTCCCTCAAGGGTTTGTACTGGGACCAGTACTATTCATCAATGACTTGGATGAGGGAATAGAGTGCACTGTCAGCAAGACAAACTGTGTCACTGACAACACAAAACTGTGAGGAGTGGCTGACATGCCAGAAGGCTGTGCTGCCATTCAGCAAGACCTAGACAGGCTGGAGAGTTGATCGAGGAGAAATTTAATGAAATATAACAAGGGCAAGTGTAGAGGTTTGCAACTGGGAAAGAACAACCCCATGTACCAGTACAGACTGGAGACTGACCTCTTGGAAAGTAGCATAGGGGAGAGGGACCTGCAGGTCCTCATGGACAGGAGAATAACCATGAGCCATCAATGTGCCCTTGTGGCCAAGAAGGCCAGTGGCACGCTGGGGTGTGGTTAGTAGGTCGAGAGAGGTTCTCCTCCCCCTCTACTCTGCCCTGGTGAGGCTGCATCTGTCTGGTTCTGGGCCCCTCAGTTCAAGAAAGACAGGGGACTGCTCGAAAGAGTCCAGCTCAGAGCCACAAAGATGATTCAGGGAGTGGAACATCTCCCTTATGGAGAAAGGCTGAGGGAGACGGGTCTCTTTAGCTTGGAAGAGACTGAGGGGTGACATCATCAATGTTTATAAATACATAAAGGATGAGTGTCAGGAGGATGGAGCCAGGCTCTTCTCAGTGATGTCTAATGATAGGACAAAGGCCAGTGGGTGCAAGCTGTAACATAGTAGGTTGCATGTAAACATAAGGAGAAACTTTCTCATGGTGAGGGTGACAGAGCACTGGAACAAACTGCCCAGGGAGGTTGTGAAGTCTCCTTATCTGGAGACATTCAAAACCCACCTGGACACATTCCTGTGTGATCTAATCTAGGTGATCCTGCTCTGGCAGGGGCCTTGGTCTAGATTACCATTTGAGGTCCCTTCCAACCCCTAACTTTCTGTGATTCTGTGAGTCTGTGAATAACAGGAACTGCAACACAGTGTGCCTTGTATTAAATTTATCAATATTTTGTCTGTGAAATGGATTAAAACATTTTACAGTATAACTGCTACACAGATGAATAAGGAAATCCAACTTGATATCTTAGAGTACAAAGCAAGACAGTCCATTTTTGTCATAAGGGAAGTTCACAAAAAAAGGAAGCTTATTTCTTTTCATCCCTAGTATGCAATCTCCAAAAAACACCACTCAGCCGACTACAGCTTTGAATTAATATCTACAATGATATAGAGCTGTTTCAATAAAATGTTTTATAACAAACCATAAATCCATTTTCCATTTTTCTTAATGTTGTTAATACTAATTATGGCATAGATGCAATATTTACATTTCTTTTGAGGCTGTATACTTGTTGTTTATATGCAAATATGAAACAAAAGATTAAGGAAGTCACAAAGCTTACTCTTAATTTGAATCCAGCATGTGCCATACAAAGCAAGACAGATGGAAAGAGGAAAGAATATGAGGTAATAGAGATTTACATCCTATAATACATTCAAACAGACAAGAAAGGGATTAAATGCACATTTGGGAAATCTAGCTATTTTATTTTCTTCCCTTTTCTCCTCCACCTCTTGAGAAGCCAAAGATTGCATCACATGTTCTCCCTCTGCAATTTTTGTTTTCCATTTCCAATTTAATATTTAGTTTGCTATTTACTGTTGAAAAGAAAGCAAACAAAGATAATGGCATCTGCTACTCTGCACAGTTCATAGTTTCAAAAACCTAGTATTTGGAAGTGTACACATGTTAAAAAAAAAGACCCCTATAAAGATCTGAACTTCTTTTATAATACATAATATTTTAATATTTCTGTTCTGCAGCTTTATGATCAAACAATCCAAACAAGGTGTCCATTACCAATAGTGTCAGAATGAAATTAGTATGAGCTATTCCAGAATTGCTTGGAAAATATTCCTAGTGTATGAAAAGACCAAAGTGACAAAGCACTGCAGAAACAGCGTATCAAACGTCTACAGAAGAGACAGCAAAGAAGAAAGACTCAAATCTCCACTACAGCTAACCACAACAAGAATAAAAAAGTCTAAGAAATGTGGTGTCCAAAGGCTAAAAACAGACGTACTTGTGAAATCCCACTCACATTGACTCCAAACACCTGGAAGATAAATGCTCTACAAGAATGAAAGTCTAGACACTTCTTAGAGTAGGCATCATCCCAGTACCTGTAAAAGCTCAAGAATCTAGGAAAAACACCAAATTTAATTACAAATCCTGGTCTCCATTGTCTATGTACTTTTTTTTTCTCATAGTAACAGACAGGGGACAGCAGGTCTGCTTCTGCTTATGCCCCATCTTTTTTAAATTCATGCTAGGTAACTTCAGAGCAAATTTGAAAAATCTTGCAAACCTGGGGTCCTGAATGGTACTGAATCCTGGATCCTGAATGGTACTGTTGATTCAACAACTTTGGGAAACATCCATCAAGAGGCTATGATGCCTCCCCTGCATGTTTTACAGCACTGCTCTCCTTCCTTCCCACTGCAGACAAAATATCGAGCTGGGTCCTCTCACAAGGAAAAGAAAATGATGCTTCATCTTCAAACACTAAAGAAACCTCCTCGAGCTCTCAGAGAAACAGAAATCTGGATATTCTGTGTGCAGGAAGTGTGGAAATAATAGGTGCAGCTGTGTCTTCTGCAGAGGAGTAATCCCAGTCTCTCTAATTTAGTGGTACAGAAGGAAAGGCAGGAGGGGAAATTATGATTTTCATGATCTTTTTACATAGGGTACAACCTTTATCTTCACACAGGAAGATGAGGAAAAAAACCAACAATACACTCCCGGGTTATTGTGAAGGAGAGATGACAGCATTTCAAAGGTAGCAGTGACGTATCAAATAATTGCCTACGATAAATATGCACAGAACTCAATGTCTAACGCTTGAATCCCTAAACTTCCTTATAGCTGACCTTCAAGAAACACGCACTGATCTACCTTCCCTCTTCTACTTAACATTTCCATCCTCTACTTTCAACAATTCATTATCTGAGAGCTTCCAGGTTCTGCTAAAGAAAGCAGTGCATATACACAAGCTAGCTCAGAGACTGATTTTTTCCAAGCCCTCACAGGTTTGTGAAAGTCAGGAATGCAAACACTTCACAAAAGGCATAGCTATAATGATCCAAAACACTCATAATCAATGTGTACAAATACATCCCATCAATACTTAGTGAGAAAATACAGCCTGTGACTGCCTTGTCTCCCTGAATGATAATGGATGAATTATCCTCCCACATCTAAAAACAGCAGAGTCTAATATTGTACTCGCAGTATCTTTTTTTTTAATGGAGCATTTAGTTTGGTGCGAGGCTTATCTCCCTATCCTGACTTTCCTTCATGCTCATCACACTTTTTTCTTAACTAATTCAGCCATCATTTTCTTGCCACTCACTAATTAGCACAGGAATGGGGGATTCTTGTTTGTTTGTTTGTTTGTTTGTTTTGGTGGGGTGCTTTTCTTAAAATCACCATTATTAACAGACATCAGAACCCTGAACCACATGGGATCATCTTGTTCCATAGCTTTTATGCTGCAGATACCAGAAAATAATAATATGTGAAAGATGTTCTAGGCCATTGTACTGCAGTGACTGGAGAGCTCTGTTCTCTGACATGCTTTGAGAACAAAGTAACAGCTCATAGTCCAAACAGAGATTATTTTTCATCCACTTCACATTCAGGGTAATTCTGTATTTCTCTTTTTCAGACAGAAACTGTTCAAAACCCTTCATGATGAAAGGTCATGGTCAGACTCCTTCCAGTATTTCTCCTATAGAAATTTGCAGACTGAGCATATATTTTACCTGTATCTGATGCCTATTTCACTCGTCACAATAAAGCAACAGGTATACAAAATGGACAAGAGGGGGCAAAATTGCTTCCAGGGCTGTGTAAAAAATAAGGTCCTTACATAGTTATATAATTACCAGGTAGTACTTAACTTGTGTATGACTGGGAAGATAGAGACTTGGTTTATTTGTAGCCTTTCCCCAAGTTCCAACAAGTGACAGTATCATCAGTCCACTGAGTCAGACACTGTAAATAAAGCAAGCTTTGCATGATAGGCCATCATCTCTTTCAGAAATTCTGCTTCATCAGCATATTTTACAATGTGAGATGTAAACCTTGAATAAAAATACACTATCTTCATTTAGTGTAATATACATTACATATTATTATATTATTACATAATATACATAATAACAATACTCTCTATTTTTGAAATCTTAATGGCAACAAGGGTTTAGTGATTAGAGTGAAGAATTGGGAAAAGATATTAATAAATTCTTTTCCTTGCCCTGCCAGTGACTTTGTCCACAGTGTTGAAGGGCTTATTCTGTAATGCTGATCCATACCTTATTGGTGTAACTAAAACATGAAGACCATACTCTTACTGCAGTCCCATTTGTCATACAGGGAAAAATATTCTTATCTGTTTGTCTTTATCTTTTCTGTCAAAGTCAAGAACAATTCTATTTACCATCTTGATGGGGTGCTGTACAATTAACTGAAACAACATACGATAGGTCATCTGCAAGCAGATAGATATAATTGGCTAAAGAATTATGAAAGGCTGTTACCTAAACTTGTATTCAAAATGGTAACTTAATTGAATCCTGTCTCATACCACAACTCAAGTACTTTCTGAGGCCTGGAAGCTTCATATATATGGTTTCAAACTTCATTTTAGATTAACTTGGCAGGTGAGCGATGCTGAAGTAAAGTACTAAAGGAGAAACTGATACACTGAAGGACAAAAGAGCATCCAGTCTGTAACATGGGCTGGGTAGAAGGAGAAAGGACAAAGATTTTTTTAAGAGCTAAGAGATTTGGATGGTTTCCAAGCTTTCTGAGGGTTTCCATTAACAGCACAAATACATATTTAGAACTGAGCAGTGACAATACATTTCAAAACCTAATTATGAAGTTAATTCAAATATTTTGCTATGAACTTTTGTAAACAGAAGTGAGCCACTAATAACATTAACAGTGAAAGCAGAGGACTCGCCACAAACGTAACTCTGGTGATCTTCCTAAGATGGCAAAATCTGCATTTTCCTTCAGAACCTTCTGCCTCACTAATTCTCACATTAAGTCACAGGATTTCTATTTTATGAGCAACTATACTACTTCCCTCAGAGACAAGTGTTGCAAATCAAGTAAATACTAGCAATAAAAAAAAAAAATTAATTTTAACACGTCCTCCTCTATTAATTCATGAGTTTCTTCATCATTTAGTTTGCAAAGGACAAACAAAAGCAGCAAGGCACCCATCAGGGAAATACCATGAAAGTTTGAACAGTGAAGAGCCTCATGGCATTACCCACTGACTAGACAGCTATTAAACTCCTGGTGCCCTTTTCCGAAGCCGAGTCGCTGTTCAGCCAGCAGCAGCAGCCTGCTGGGGACAGGACATGCACTGATCAGCAGTAGTTCATAGCTTCTCAGAAGGTGTTTTGCCATGTACAGCTCTATAGCTGCCCATGGTGGGGTCACCCTAGGGCAACACAAGAGCTTGGGCTGAAAGCTCATTTTTGAAATAAAAATTTCATATTCACATCCTGCAGGTCTGCAGAGGTCCTAGGAAGGGGCAGTGTGGGCAGGTGTGAAGGGACCACTGAGGTGCACAGAGAGAAACCTGGGAACCTCTAGGGTGACACCAGGCCGGTGGGAAGGGAAACACTGGCATCCCCCATGGCATCTGCAAGGCACTGTGAGGAGGCAACCTTGGAATGGCTTTAAGCCATCTTTTCTGGAGGTACTCACATGGCAGATGCCACAGTCCCCAACTTCTTCAGAGGCTGCTTGGTCCCCTCGGCTCATTTTGTAGCATGGCACCTCCAGCCCCTCTATCATTTGCGGTTAAAGAGGCCGTGCTGGGGTCAGGTGGGCAGGGGGACAGTCAAGAGCAGGGAATGCTGTGCCTGACTGTTAACTGCTGCAGGGTGGAGCAGGTACATAGCGGGGGAGGGGGGGGGAAATCACTCCTGTTTTAATTTAGAGAAGGGCACCCCGTGGGAAGAAAGTATGGGAAGACTTTAAATTGATGAATAAGGAAAAGTTTCCCCAGAAACCCTGATCAACAGCCAGCGATGGTGGCTGGCAGCTGTGACCTTTCAAAGGAAAAAAATCCTTCTGCTGTGAAGAAGATGGCAGATGTTTTGTGCAGAAAGAAAATCTTGTTGACAAAGCCTGAAACTTTGATTTTGTTTGGAAAAGAGAGTAGTTGAAGGGTACATGTGTCTCCTCCAGGCTCCTAAGGGAGAGCTCGACTGCCTGTGGGAACCAGGGATGGAAGAAGCTCCCCGATTTGTGAGTGCTCCTGGCCACACACCAGCCAAATGGCACCTCCAGCTTAGCAGAGAGTCCTTGGAGCAGATCCATAATGACAAACAGTGACTCTGAAAATACTGCCCCTGTTTTTTCTAATCAGCTACAGGATTGATACAGATCTGTATGGCTGTTGCTGTATTCAGATTTCAGCCCTTCTTAATACCCATCTCCATGAGGCTGGAGTGGTCAACAGGTACCAGAAAGGAGTTTAAATTCAGGAGGATGACAGAAAATGTGTCAGGGAAACTGGCATTACTGATGACCCACTATCACAATGGCCTTTTCTCCTGTGCTGTGGAGATAACACACGCGCCTGCTGTTCAGAGGCCACTCGTGTCTGTAATATTACATGGGTAACTGTTTCTTGACTACGGTCAAAAGACTCTTTTGGGGCACTGATAGCCTTGATCCAAAATACCTGTTAAAGAAGATGACACAAAAAATGTTGCAATCAATAACATTTTCCATTTCTTTACTTTCTCTAATGCTGTTCTGCTGTAAATGGAGGTGGAAAAACCCAACCCAAGCACTGTACTTTTTTCTTGTTTTACCAGGCAAAGTTCATCCTTTCATGCCAACTCAGGATGCTAAGACAATTTGCAGATTCAATTTTGCTTTATGAACTTTCAATTTGACTTTCGCAACCAGAACCAATAATTGATTGAAACAGAACCTAATCTGATATAAAAGGCTATGATGTATCACAGTTGTCTGACTTGCCAGACTGAGCTGCAGAAAGCTACGATGTGCATGAAATTAAAAAACCAAGGAAATTTTAATCATGTTTTGCCAGTATCTCATCCCACCAACCTGTTACAACTAGGAAAGTACAGTACTGTGTGCTGGTTTTCAATATTGTCTCACAAGTACTGTGCACAGATTTAACACCTACAATAAATATGTGTCAAACTCTCATCAGTGTTTACTTACCTATGGATGTGGAAACGGTGAGAAAAATCAGCCACTCATAAAAATACAAAATTTGTATGCAAGATGTGGCGACTGGCTCAGAATATCTACAATGGTGCAAGGTTCTTTGCCTGTCAAATCCCACCTGTTTGTCTAAATTATGAGACATTTCAAAAATTTTATCTTAATAGGGAATTCTCAGAAGAGTTTCTAATTCTCAAAATTTGATCCTTGCAAAGCTGCACTGTGTGAACCTTGACTGCTTGTTAACAGCCGTATTCACAGACTGGTTTTTCATTGTTGTTGTTTCCTAGACAACCACTCCAGGTTCCCCCCAGAGCTCTTGCTTTTGTGCTCCCTGATTAAGATGTACATCCTGCCTTTGGCTGATCTTATTTGAGGGAATAGTATTAATTTTTGTAGAAGAAATATTGATTAACTTTTTATTTTCTCAAGCAATCTCAATTACAGTATTTTATAAAGGATAATGGAATTACATGTATTTTAACTTCACTGAAGTATAAGCTTAAGCTCCCAAATGTGGAAGTTATTCCAGGGTTTTTTGCTCAAGGCAATTTTTGGTTTACACAACAGGCTAATTGAATTCTACAGTTCAGGTTTTCTCAGTTTTTATGCAGACCAGCCATAATTACACCTCTTCTGTCCCAAGCACTCCTAGAGCTCAATTTTGAGTCACTCAAATATGGCATTTTATGACTTTGCAATTCAAACTGCAACTCAAATATAAATGTCAGGGATGTGGTTCCTCCACTGTGGCAACTACTACTGCTTCGCATCCCTCGAAGAAATTTTCCTGATTACGCAAAGACCATCAAATCCACTGTTTTGTCTTCCCTTGCCCTAGTATTTGTCTTGTCTTTGTCTCTGGGTAGATGATTCATTTTCAGCTTCAAATTCCACCCTACTTACTGTAAAATCAAATTGGGGGTGAGGGAACTGCACTAACATGTGGGTTAAGTTGAACCTGGCTCACAGGCTCCTCTCTTACTGCCTGGAAACAGATCCATTACTTCACTAGCCAGATAATCCCATACTGAAACGATTGGAAAATCTGGAAGAGGAACCATGCTTGATAAAAATATGAAAGTGTTATCTTAAAGTTCAGGTTGAGCCTAACTGCCTTCCTACATAGGAAAAAATACTGAGAATGTGCTTAACCAGCTACAAAATTGGGACCCCAAAAGGAGCTAAGATTTGGTCAGCAAGTTTACTGTCTCCATAGCTTTGCCTACCAAAATTATATTCCTTTGTTTCTCAGAGTGTCTGAGGGAGTGTCTGTCTCTCAGTCTCTCTATAATAAAATATTAATATACACATTATGTTGCTTTACTAAAATTAATTATATACTGTGTCGTTATTGGCATGAAGATAGAGTTCTTAATATGATTCAAAATCTTACATAATATAAATATATATCTAATTTATATTTCATAATACATTTAAACCTAAACACTTCAAGCCACATTTTCCTAGTAGATTTTTTTTTTTTTAATATATTTTTACAGCATGGGCTTTTATTTTTGTGACATGTTACAGAATTTACACAATTGTTGAATGCATCTATTTTACCTTCTAAAAACTTGTTCAAAATTAAATGGGCCATTTTGCTTTATATGAAACCAAAAGAACACTGTTTCATGCAGATGAAGATGCCAGGATTTTGAAAAAAATTGCAAAAGCAGAAACTATTGTATGTGCTCTTCACCAACACCATAAGAAATAAATAATGGAGATCATCTTTATAAATCTCCGTCAGTAAATAGTACTGTGTTAATTGTGTTTATAAGGTCACCTGAAGAATACAAAAAAATGAATGAAAGGTGTGTGGAACTTCCTGGCTTTATTTTTATATAGTTCTTCTTGAGAATAAACATCCATTACTCATTCTGAATAAAAGTCCATTTTGCTTCATGCAATAATAACTCACTATCTGAATAATATCTGAATTCATCACCTGAACATGTTTTTGAAGGGTTTAACATATCTGAAATTAGAAGGATTACTTCTTTAAGAATAGGGCAAGACAATGATGTCCCACAGTTTTATTCTTTGAATGTAATTCTGGAGCATAACCCCTTTTTAAAATACTGGACTAAATACAGAACAGGTTTTGTGTTAGTGCGTTGCTTTAATGATTTGTACAATACCATTTATTGATGACATGCTTACTCGTGACTCTTTTGGGGGAGCTCTATACATGATCAGCTTTATATGTTTCAGAATTGCTTCTGGTGCCTTTCTTTCACACTAAAATCCTTTGTATTACATTACACCACTTTACAAATGGGAATCTCATACTATGTTTCTATGTATATAGCTATATTGCTTTAATTTATTTATGCCATTGGCCTCTACGTTCAAATTGTGTGACTGCTGAATAACTTTTCTTCCGGAATTACTTTTCTCATGCCATTCATGTCTGCTGCCATGCAGTACAGGGTGTATGTAACCACTCAAAGTGAGGTGTTTAACCTTAGAATCTAAGCCGGTTCCTAACACTCCTTGGAAATACCTTAGAAATCCTTTCCCAGCAGCTGCCTACTGGAGGAGAAATATGTTTTCAGAGATTTCACCAGTGAAGGTCTCAGTCCCTCTTTTTTCAGGCACAACTTTGTTACAAAAAAAAAGAAAAAGAAATAGTGAAAGATATTTGCTTTTATTTATATCCTTCTACTAATCTACTGTTACAAGAGTGATATAAAAACAAGAGAACATCACGTGAGCCACAGCTCTGCCTCTCCATAGAATCCCCACTTGACATTTCCAGTTAAATGTTCCTGCACTCTTCAGGCTCACTCTCCACTGTATTTAAATTTTCATTAGGTCAAAACTTGACTCTTCTTGATGTCTATGAAAATTTGCTGTATGCTTGAGAATAAGAGAAGAAAAACTGGCATATAGGTTCATAAGGAACATACTCTTTGAAGAGTTCAGGTTTGAATGACCTGATTTTACTTCAGGCTATATGTCATCTGTTCCATGACTTATCTTCCAATGTACTTCCTTCTTTCCTCCAAAACAATACTTCCCCAACTGCCTATGTCCAGTTATAGTCGATGTCAGTATCTCTCCCACGCAATGTCCATGTGTAAACACATTTTTGCTCTCTTCCACTAGCACAAAACGATACCATCACACCAACCTTCCTTTCAAAGGACACAGTAATAACCACCTTTTCTGTTTCCTTCCAGAACAGGTATCCTTGATATGACTTGCCAACTGCTAGACAGCAAATATACACTGCTGCTCAGTGAGCAGGCCATAAAAATTGCTTTCCAAGCTGTGTAACACAAGTCTGAAATAGAGGAGAATATGAGTAAGGTAAGCACAAACTAGACACCAGAGAGAGAAAAACATCAGACAATATCCAATTCCAAAAGAAATCATCGCCACCTGTGATTGCAAGATGTAGAGAAACAAGTCTAAAACACAAATGGAAACATGAAAATAAATTCTGACACCAAAATAAAGGTAATCAATTGCATGTTTGTTTCTGGTTTTGTTGGGTTGTTTTCCTTTAATTGAAAGTCCTTGTAAAGGTCTAACCTACAGGCAAAAGGAAGGTAACAAATAGACAACTAAGAGAACTCTGAGAGTCACAGCAGTCACCTTGGGCTACACCTGACAAAGCTACTCTAGCTTTTTTTTCCTCTGAGGTAGCCTATGTGGAGGAGCTGTAGGCTCAGACCACGGCTAGCATTTCCTGCACACTTCTCATCAGAATGTGGCATATCTGGAGGAACTAAGCACTGGGAATCCTTCTCGATGCCTCTCAATATATAGTACAGTTCATACATGATGGCATTGAACTTAAAATATTGTGTACTCCATTGCAGCCTTAGATAACCCACGTTTAATGGGAAAATCATCACTGTTTATCCCTTTTTTATAGCTAATAGAACACATAACTTGAACTGGTCAAAGATTATAATTTGTTATAATGTTAAACTCAACACCATGTATTTATTTTACTAAAATCTAACAGGTACAGCCAAAAGAAGCATTTTTTCCTCCATAAATGCTAAATGCCATTATTACTATCAATGTAAAACCAAAGATGTAATTCTGAATGAGTAACAGAAGCCAGGAGATATTATTACCAGCTAAGATCTTTATGGTCATATAAAACTATGTTGGAAGAGATGCTCTCGGTGTGAAAATATTTGTTCGAGGAAAATCTTTGTATTTAAGCAAATGGCTCTCATAAAGATGATGCTTTGTGAGTAACATGTAATGATAGAGGCAAAGGAGAGAGAAAGTCATTCAAATAATCACTAGAGGTTGAAAAGCTCTGATTTTTAAAAACAAATTGTACTGTATTCTAATATAGACAGGAGCAAGATTGGCTTTTTTTAAAAAACACAAGTGGGTATGAAGACTTCCTTTAAAAAGCAAGACCTGTCTCCCACCATCCATTTCCACCACAGGCATTTATAGGAAACTGTAAAACAGTTCTATCATCCCCAAAATTTTTAGCAAAGGCAGGTAAGGCACGGGAGATGTATTATATATAAAAGAACCATGTGAGAGGTGTTATACATAAAAGCACATAGCCTCAAAGAACTTCTCACTTCAGGGAAAGAGAAGAATAAAGGAGTCTATAGAATCAGAAAATTAGAGAATGGTTTGAGTTGGAAGGGATCAGGTTGCTCAAAGCCCCATTCAACCTCGCCTTGAACAATTCCAGGCATGGGGCATCTCCATCCTCTCTGGGCAACCTGATCCAGTTCCTCACCACCCTCACAGTGAAGAATTTTTGCCTAATATCTAATCTAAACCCATCACCTTTCAGTTTGACACTGCTACCCCTTGTCCTATCGCTACACTTACTAATGAAGAGTCCCTCCTCATTTTTCTTGTAGGCCCACTTTTAGTGCTAGAAGTCCACTATGAGGTCTCACCAGAGCATTGTCTTCTCCAGGCTGAACAACCCCAAATCTCTTAGCTTGTCTTCATAAAAGAGGTGCTCCAGCCCTTTGGCCATGTTTGTGGGGTACTCCTTTGGAGCTGCTCCCATAGGTCTGTGTCCTTCTTATGCTGGGGGCCCCACAGCTGAAAACAGTACTCCAGGTAGGGTCTCACCAGAGTGGAGTAGAGGGGGAGAATCGTCTCCCTTGACCCGCAGGCCACACTTCTTCAGAATTCATGCCTTCCATTTCTACATGAGGGAACTGATGGCAGTTTTGCTTCAGAGGGAAAATGTTTTAGTGATCTTTAACACTGGAAGCAAAATAGCAGTGACAGGATGTCCCTGAGCTATACTGCTTAAGGGATCAAATTCTCTTGCCTGGTATTGTACAGACCACGTAGGGACGCTTGATTATATCACTGACTCCTCTAGTAACCTGGGACAATTCATACACTAACTTGTCAAATATACAAAGAAACAATTACATTTATTTTCTTTCATCTCGATCATGTAATTTATAAACTCTCTATTATTACATGTATGATCTTGCATTAGTAGTAAGGATGGATCTTTTGTATATGGAGACTGCCACGGTTTAGGGTCAGGACACCCCCTTAGACCTTTAACCTCCTTCCCTCCCCAAGGGGGAAGAGAAAGGGGATAAGGGAGAGAGACTTAGAAATTAGAAAAGGAAACTAGAACAGCTTGAATGAAAATAATAATCATTAAAAAATGGAATATATACAAAACCAGTATCAAACCCAATCCCTGCTGTGGAGCAGGCACCAGGAGAGTCCCAGACTGGGACCTGCAGCAGAGAGGAACTCTGCTCAGAAGCTGGATTCTGGTGAAAACAGGCTGCTAACTTCAGACAGCACAGTTAGTTAGAAAAAAATGAGCTGAAAAGTAAAATCACTGAACAGAGTTAGTTCTGTTCTCACTCAAAGCAGGGCAGGTGTGCATATATAAGTATATATATACATGCATGGAGGCACACAAATTGTTTTAGTTTTCCAGTTTCAGTGTTGTTTCAGATACTCAGTTCTTTGATATGGAGACAGAAGATATGTCTGTATGTGAGGGAAACCTCTTCTTGCCAGTTGAGTTTTATACTGACAATAGGTCCGTATTGAATTTAGATGTCATTTGGTATGTGCATGTTTCCTTTCTTTTCTAGTTTATACTTTGCTTAAAATAAACAACATTCATGTTCACTGAGGAATGTTTTTATGTAGTTGCACTAAGGAGGCATCTAATGTAAGTAAAAAGAAAGCCTCACAGACTTCTCAGCATCCCTGACCTTTCCCTCACATCTGCTCTCCCCTTCCTACACATGCATGTACACAGAGTTGAAAGATTTACAAAGCAGGAAAACAAATGGAGTTATACAAGTTATTCATACTGGGTAACGTCCCTGCTTTGACAAGGTATAATTTAACCTCAGACTGAACCCATTTTTCATAGACCATGGGGAACAGTTACATAACAATGAACAGTTGAAACACAGACACATTTTATAAATCATAGCAAAGATAAATTATTAACTGTTAATTAAAAATAATACTTTTCACACTAGCTTAGCTTCAACAAAATATTGTAAAACAACCTTAGCATTACCATTTATGCGTTCATTCTCATACTGAGTAGGTAACTTGCTTGATAATTTATTGATGATCCTTATACTCTAAATAATTTTAAAAGAGTGAGTCTCGAGGAAAAGCTTCAGCCTTAAGAATGTGTCCCTATAGTATGGCTTTATACTGGTTTAGAACTGGACCCATATCTGGCCAGCCCTTGCACACTGAAGGATTCTTATGTTTGACACTTGTCTGTGGGACACTGTTGACTTCTTTTTCTGAATGTCACAATTAAGGATTTTTCCAAGTGTACCTCATGACAGCTATAGTTAAACGTACTGCATGGGGTTTTTTAACCTCTCTGAGTGAAAACCTGTATGACAATTATAGGATGCTATACATTGAACATAACCTAAAAAACTAAAACCATTACATACTCCCACATCCTCTTTCACCCTTCTCTTCCCTTATTCAAATGCTTAAAATTCACTCACATTCCAGGTCAGTTAAGGTCTAAATGGAACATTACATTCCTGTTCAGCAATATGTGCAATAAGATGGTAATTCATAATGGAAAATCAAATCCCAACTTAATGTGGTGCTAATAGAAAATGGCTTTTAAACCCTTCATTCTATAGGCATGCTGTATGCCTGTACAGTGCTACACACGATGCAACTTTGCAGTTATAGATGAATACAAATCCAACAGAGAAGGATAATCAGAAAGACTGTTACAGTCTGGGTGATACTGAAGACTGACCTTGGTTATTCATGAGGTTTTTATGAGACTCCTCCTTGTAGGGGAAATCTGATGGCAGGAGGGATCTAATGTGAAATTCAGAGCCAATAAAAGAGTACAGTTGTTGAATTACCATTCTTCTCTGCAAGGGTTGGACATTGCACAGCTTACAGAATTTTTTTCCCCTATAATTTGACTCTCTTACTCATTCTATCTCGGTAAATCAAGAGAGGACTCACAGAAAATCAGAATCCAGGCACAACAGATACCATATAAGGAATCATTTGTTTTATACTGGGAATGTTGGCAAACTTGTATACATGCCGATTGCTCTCCTTAGTACTCAGTTAAGCTTTTGATTGTGGGATATTCTCTTTTTACCTTAATTAAGTTCACTGTAACATAAAATTTTTTAATAGGCTGGTCTTCTTATGGTAATAATGCAGTACAGCTGAGTCAAGCTAATTGCTACGGCTAAAATTGTAATTAAAGATACATGCTTATTGCCCAACTTACCTGTGTTTCTTAAGAACAATTTATTACTTATTTGAGGAATGTTTTCAGACAGATTAAATTAAAAACACCATTTCTGTCTATGCCAGTCATATTCAAAAAAAAAGTAACAATTTCATTTTAGTTCTGAATCCAGTATTTTAGCATCAGATTTAAGCCTAAAATGGGAGAAGCATTAAATAAATTAAAAAAAAAATAAATTAAGAAGTTGAGAGGCCTCAGCTATCACTTGGCTGACATCTCCTAAGCTCCCTGAAGTGACCACAAAACTGAAATTAGTTTGGATTTCTTTTGCTGTCGTTTGTCTGGTCCTGCTCATGTGTAGCAGTGGCATTTGTGAGCAATAACCAAAAATATGTATTAAACAAGTATGCAGAGACATGGTGCAATACACTGTATGGTAAAAGGTATGATTACTTTTGCTTCTGCTATCCAGCACGATCTATATTAGTAAGATGATAGGATATTAGCATTAATATGAGTTTTATAGTGTGAAGTGGAAACTCACCTTGAACCTGGCTGATGAGTTTACATAAATTCTAAGGCCAGCCTCTCTCACTTTACGTCATGACATACAAGAGATCTTTGTGAAAGATAGCAGATGGGGCAATCTTTGGTTTTAAATAGAGTGTTTCAAGTTCTCTTGCTCAATCCTCTCTTATCTTCTGCCAAACAAATTTTCAAATTGCAATCCTGAAGTTCTTATAGCCCAAGAGCTTCAGATTCAACACTAAAGGACTGGATGCCTTGAATGCTATAAGTAATTGGTAGAAGTGGATCCTAAGTTCAGAAACAATCTCTCTGAACCTTGTAATGCATGAATTTGTTCTATTTTGTCCTACACTTTTCTAGTCTGATAAGCAAGTACTTATATTAGCCTTATCAATGTACTATATAAGTACATTTCTGTGTGTTCTATTCTTGCCCTGTTCCCTCAAAAGAAATTATCTATGCTGTAGCATTTTGTTTGGGGAGTTTTATCTTAGAAAGAGGTGTTTGCACTTTGGGGTTCTACACTTAGATCAGAAACCACAGAGATTTGTAATTTCAGAGTCTTGGACCAGACTCCAAGAATTAATGAGTCTCTGTTCTCCCTAGAATTACAGGAGGAAGCACTTAGGATCATCACCTCTGATTTGAGCTTGTGCCCCAAGCACTGATCTGATGCCTAACTTTTAGAATTGACTTCAACACTGCAGGTAACTTGTTCTCATCCCTCTCAGAAGAATTGGGAAATAATGCCTCCTATCTGTCATCAAAACACCCTGTGGTAGACACAAATATAGCCAATTTCACATGTTATCAAATACTTTTATATGGATAGAGACTCCCTTCTTTTGAAACTGTTATAAAACCAACTTGAGCCTGAATACTTCACAAAAAAGTCCTTCTTTGGTGAGAACCTGAGAGTAAAGGTAACAGAGTTACCTTCTGATCATATTGTTACATATATCAACACCTCCAACAACACTGCCTTCTCTCTTGGTATTGCCTGCCCATTATATATACAGATGGAAAGTGGGTCAAGGACACACTGAGGAATTTTATAAGTCCAATCAATATTTGAGTCAAAGAAACAGATTATTACTGCATAAAGAAGTCATTTGAGACAGTTACAGCCAATATATAAACAAACAAATAAAGTGCCTAAGAGTGCAGCAGAGTTTCATGCTTTAGCACAAACAGGCCATGATCAGGGGGCGAGTTTCTAATTAAGAGAGAATTGCTATGGCAACAAAAGTGGTCACACATAATTGGGTGTGAAATCACCTGAGGCTTCATGACAGAGGTGTCTGCATATATTATCCGGCACATTTTCTGTTTCTTATGTAGAATTACACTGTCAGGCCAGACAATATTTTCCACGTTTTATGTGCCTCTTTTTTGAGCAACCGAAAATGCATCTCTGTGGGTTTCAGTGACAATTTCAGCTCCTCAGCATCCTTCTTACAGCCAAGGCAGCAGAATTTTAGATGTAACTCCATGAACTAACAAGCAACACTGGAGAATGTTTATAGTGTATTCATATGAAACTCAAGAAGGAGTCTTTGTTCTTTAAATGATATAATGGAAATGTACAGTATATAGATATTTACACAGTATATACGCAAAGACAAGCTTCAAGTGAGGATTCTCAGACCTAACACTCTTGATTGTGGGTCAAGAACAAAAAGAGGTGCTTGAATACATGTTGCCTAATCAAACTGAATGGGACAGAAAAGCAAGATAATTCCCTGTGTTGGAGAAGCAGAGCAATCAGGGAAGAAGGTAACATTGGTCTTGAAACTGGACTGTTGTTCCACACTGGCTAGCTCCTTGATATCATAAACTTGATCCTACAGTGTCTTAGTTAAAACAGTTACCGTTTAAAGTTGGTGTTTTGTTATCAGAATTAGTTGGAGAGACAAGTGATCTTGGAGACTAGATTATACTGTGCAAGCAAGACCAGTCTAAGAGGAGCAGAGGGGCTGCTGAAACCTACATCAGCACAGTGACCAACTGTGATTAAACAAATTTATTTAAATTTATTTACATTTAAATTTATTTAAACTGAAACACCTCCTACTAGAGAGTTTTGAGCATTATTTTAACTAATTAGATTATGCATTATCAATATAAGGAATCACATATTATCTTTGTAACAAATCCTAATGGAGATTAAAGGAAAATCTCATTACTTCAAATTGCTGTTCTGGCATAAGCACTAAGATTTCTATTAAAACCCTTTCTTGAACACATGTAGATGAATGAAAGGTCAGATCTTTGACTTCCAAATCTCCATTTCTCTGTACCAGCCACACTTAAAGGTCACAGATCTACTTCAATGCATCCAATATTCCTCTAGTCTGGAGGAATCCTGTGACATTCGCAGGATAGGATGGATTCAGAAATGGGGAGGATAAACAAATAAGCTCCCGCAGACTTCTATTAGTACTGCAACTGAGAGAAGCTTTGAGACTCAATTCTGTTAAGAACTTCTGGATCTTAAATTGCCCCTTTTCAATTTACCTGGTTTTCAAGGTGCACTGTATTTTTATAGTTTCTCTGTATCCAAGGAGTCAACAAATTTTTTGCATTCGCATTATCTACAAAACAAGAACATCTCTATTTTGTGTCCTTAAATGAAGTGGTGAGCTATCATTATTGTCTCTGTGTATCTGGAAAGGCTGAATACAATCACAATGCAATCTGTATACACAATACAGAACAGGGCATTAAGGCAGTCAGGAGAAGCCTATCTGACAGAAGGTAGTCAAAGGTAAGTCAAAACTATCAGTCAGTTCTGTACTGCAAATCCAGCTGTGTCCTGCTGTTTCCGCATCTCCAGATTTCCCATTAATTACATCTCTGCAGGAGATCTGCATAAAGCAAAGTGGCCAAAGACAGTTTCATTCACCAAGGGAAAGCAAATTATCATAGTCTACCTCTGTCATGCAGTGAGGAGAATCTTGTCCATGCTGGTTAATTACAGTAGTTGACAACAGATGCTATTTTTGAATTATTGACATATCCAAAGGGTCCTATGGTTTGACAGCGTCCATAACAGATACATTATCGACTTCACTGTATCTCATCATGGAACATACGGTGGCAATTTGATGTAGTACAGTTTGAAATTTTCTTTTTTCTTAATTTTATTCCTATATTGAATTCTTCATTAGCTTTTTTTTCTGTTGCTTATTGCTGTGTCAGAATGTGTGCTTTCTTTTGTTTCTCTTTTTTTTTATTATCCAATCACCCTCTGTTTTCTAATAGAGTAGAGCTACTTCGGAGGTACTAATGCAATTTGTTTGCCAATTCACACTTTTTTTTTTCCACTCTTCAAAAATATCAACCAGATGGTTTCCAAAAATGCCAATTACATCTAATATATTGTTTGAAATTAAAGTATCGCTGTGAAACACCTCTCGTCTTATTAATTGCTTGAAGCTATATGTATCACTTCAGATGCACAAAGAACTGCGTGTTCTATCACTGCATTAACAAAAGCCTACTGAGAAATCGAGCTCCTTTAAGATAATACCTAGTGAATGGCTAAATTGCATGCTACAAAGTATAAACGTGTATCTAAAGCTCAGATATGAAAAGTGGATCCTTCAAACCATTCAGTAGCTTCAGCAGCACAGTGTATTTTTTATTTATGCTTACAGTTAAGAAATAGACTTGCTTGTAAACATCAACAGAGACAAGACACATATTGCTGGTGACAAATGTCTGAGATGTTATCTGCTTAAGACTTGTCGCTGGAATGTTACTTAACTATATTAAATAATATTTCATTTCCTACTTCTCTAGGAGACTATATTCCAACTTTGCATGACACCTTGGGATCTCCACTGCTGAAAATCAATTTTCTTGTAACATATAAAACTGGGAATGTTAATAATGATAATTTAGTTTCCTACAGGAATCTGAGATGTAGAAACTGTCGCTGAAGGTGACACGTGCAAATGACTTAATTCATGGGTGAGTAAGCACTTGAAAAGCATAGGGAACCAAGTGAGGAAAATGGGAAAAAAAAAAATAAATAGATATTTAAAAATTAGTATCAAACTGATTAACTCTTTTCTTGATATATCAGCTTAACCTGCAAATATTTTTCACAGAATGAAGCTATATAATACGAATGTGAAATCTATTTTACACTAACAGTAATTCTCAAAGAAAGGCCTTGTATTTGACAGATCTGGCAGGTGCTGGTTGGAATCACTGTAAAGAGGCTTAAGTCTTTCAAAGTTGATGAGTTAGGCACCAAGTAAAACAAACACTTGATGTACTTCAGCTGTTTCTGAACAACATTTAGCACCGGGAATAAATTTAATTATCAAAATAGTCTTAATAGGAAAATGAACTAGTTAAAAGTCAGAGCTGAAGCACTGTGTAAAGATGAATTTGCCGGATATACAACTTCTAGAAAACTTGGGGAGGGCAGTTTCTTGTGATCCAACACAGACTCCAAAAAGATGAAAAGCTCAACTCAAGGTGTACAGAGCAGAAGTCCAAGCATGCAAAGAGGAGTATATAAAGCTTCATGTACGATGAAGAAGCACAAATGGCTACGTGATTACCTGCCAAAGGGAACAAACCACAAACAGAGCAGAGACTCATCTGTTCTGTAAGAGGCTCTGTGCACACCCAGCCAGGGCAGAGTACAACATCCCCCTCAGAAGACAGCACCATAGGAAAGACATCTATTAATGAATGGTGCTGTTAATGAATGGCCTAAATGAATGAAACAATTATAAGCTGCACATGCATGGGGATATGAGATCACTTTAAAAATACAGAGATACTTATTAAGTACTAAGAAATACAGTGTATTGGATGGGGTGTAAACACTTGCTGAATAACTTTAAAATACTGGGAAATTTAATATTGAAAATGACATGAATATTGTTGATTTGGAACTAAAAAAAGTTATCATCATGGTACTTAGAAACCACACATAATAAAAGCCTGCTATTACAATGCAGATCAAAAAAAAATGGCAAGAAAAAAAATCAGAAAAAACCCCATGACAAACACACATGCTATAGATTGCACAGTGATTTTCTAGAACAAACTCAAGCATGACTTACAGCATATCAAAATATCAGTTATCTAGTACTTTAATTTTTGGAATACAGGAATTTCACTTACCACACTTTGGGAAGAATGAAGTGCAGTAGCAAAAATCTTATTTTAAACATTATCTAAAAAGTATCTTTGTTCTTTCTTCTGACAGGTTATTTGTACAAAGCTTTCTCCTTATTTCTGTATTTTTTGGTGAGAAAAAAAAGAAGCAGTAAATACTGTGCAGGTCTTTTCCTGTAAAAACTTTATAGGCCACTTAGAAATGCCAAGCTGTGACAACTCCCCAGTTACTGGGGTTACTCCCCAGTAACCTGAATCTTTGCTTAGATTTACAGAAAAATCAGTAGTCCCTTTAAATGGTCTCGTTCTTCCTGTAATTTTGGAAGTGGTAATTAAGCAGCAGCATCTCAGCATCTGGACAGGCAGTGGGGTACAGTTAAATTCAGCCAGCCACTACTTTTGCCATGTGCACATAGGAGTTACTGCATAAACCCTTTTCTTTCCAGACTTCTCTGGTTGAGGTTTTTGCGTTTAGTTGTCTTTCTCCTAATGATGAGATTTTACTCTTCCCACAGCAGCTCAAGGCTCAGACATGCTGGTAGATCAGGAAATAAAGCTCAGGTAACTAGGAAACACCCACTCGGAACAGACATCTGGTCTGCAGTGCTCAAACTGTGTACATCTGGTCCAGTGAGATCTTAATAGACTTCAGACAGTCTGAAGAGAATCCCTCATCAATAACCTGGGGCATTTGTGGTCTAATACCTCAAGCAGACAAAAATTTAAAAAAACTATAGCTTGAAACTATTGATTTACTTTGCAAGTATAATTTTGTCCAAAATCTTAAATAATTGACATATGAAAAGCTTATACTCTGTAATCACATGACATGAAAAACAGTACAGACATCAGTCTCCTGATCTGTACGGAACTACCAGTTATAATGAAATTACATGCATGCCACCTAATTCCCAGGAGATCCCACATAACTTCAAACCAGATTTTTTGGTAATAGCAACAAGACAAAAGTAGCAAGACAAAAAACTTCCATGGTGTTGTTTTACTTCTTAAGTGATTTTGGTTTACTTCTGAAGTGATTTATCTAATATGTGATTATAAACCGAAATGTTCAAAACAGCTGCAAAGAACAAATAAGGTGTAAGCATGTTTTATTTCAAACAAGAAAAGATGTTATATTTTATTTTCTTCTTGGTAAAGTAGCATATTTCAACCAGATTACAACAAAATTACCACAGAATATTTAAAAAAAAAAAAATACATGGAAGTGTTTAGAAAATTATATCTATTCATATTGGCTTAAAAAAATCTAGAAGGTAAACATTAGCATAACAAATTAAAATAATATTACAAATGTTTTATTAATACTTATGTGAATACTGTACACGGATACAGTTCAGAATTAATACTTTTAATTAATATCTTTCCTATATTTTAACACCCTCCACTTCCCCGCAGTCAAAAGGGAAATTCAGCTTTTTCAGTTGTCAGCAGGTTTGGGCCTGTGTACAAGATATTTGTTTTATCTCAGTGTTAAGGTAGGAAGAAAGCGCAGCCTTTCAGAATCAAAATTTCAATCCCATTTACATGTCTATAATTTATAGCATCTTTAAAGATTAATACTCCACTCAAAAAAACAACTACCACAGTTTAACTTCTGTCATGGCATGGACATAATTGCTGAAACCTTGTTAAAGAAACTGATTCTCCCTACATGAAAATGTAATACATTTGTTTCGATGAAACAAACAAAAAAAGAAACTTTTTTAAGTCCAGGTATTTGCAGCAATTTTTAATATGAAAAATTAATTTCTCTCTAAACATTTCAGTGCTGTTTTCTAGTATAACTGCATGCCATTATTAACCAAAAACTAAGTGTTTAGTATTAATTAGAAGTACGCTCTGATTATTTTTGTAAAAGAAATTTTATAAATAATCTGAGTCATCTGTAAGTGGATCATAAAAGCAGTTAGTGCAGAGTATGAAATAACTGAAATGTACAGTGTCAGACCACTGTGTGGAAAAAGTGGTTTATCTTCCATTCCATATGTGAAATACAAAGCAGGTTAACTGATATTTTGAAACATATTCTATATTTTGTATATATCATTTCATACACTAAAGTGATTCTTTTTGATACATAATGCTGAGGAACTACTGAAATTACTAAATAAGAATCTAATTAATATTCCATGTGATGCAAGGTGCTGACTGAAATATCCTAACCTACAGAAACTGAAGGAGAAAAATTCTTTATTTTCTCGAGTTTAACCACTTTTCCAGAAGTGACTCAAGCTCCGATACAAAAATTACTATCATTGTTTCCAATATTGTTTTATTTTCATATACACGGGTTACAGTTAGAGACCACGGTGTTGTTTTCAAGATTTTACAAGGGCATATAGGAGCAGAATTTGGTGAAAATGTGTCTTTCTTTTGAACAGCTGTTCCACAGGTTTCTCAAAGTAATTTCAAGCAGGTAACTGTATTTCTTCTATCCACAGGTATATATAATCTGGCTTGAACCTTTGAAATGGCATGAAACATAGCAGAATTAAGATCCCTGTATGCTCTGAAGCAAAAAGAATTACATCAGTATCTGAAGGTATTAATAACTGATTCTGTTAACAAAATATCATATGTCCTGACAGACAGTATCATTTGTTCACTTGGGGTTCACTGAGTCTAACTTACTATGAGCTTGCTGCTCTGAGTCAGTCAACCCCATTTGTTACTAGGTTTTATTAATAATTTTGACAGCTACCATGCAAATATTGTTATATATAATAAAGCATTATTTTGTAACAAAAAAATGCACCTTAACAATAGGTCACAATTTTGAGCCATTGACCTTTCTCTAAATACTTGTATTAATCCAATCACAGTAGTTTATGTCTTGCAATAGCTTCTGTAAAATAGTAAAATTTTATTACATCTATCACATCAACAACATAGTCCATAAAAAAGACTGCCTTTGAAAGTATTAGTCTTCCTAAGAGTTAATGGACATATCTGTTTAAACCTTTATAGCTATCTCAATATCCTGCCTCATATAGACTTCAGAAATTTATTATTGAGAAACCTGACAATGCAATAGCCAAGTTTATGCAATGCATTCTCTGTAATGAATGACAGAATCTCTAAATAAATGAGATTCTGAAAAAACACAGTCAATACATAATGAATACTGATGGATAAGCACATCTGCAAAAGATGCCCTGCGTTTCTTAGGGAATCGTTCACTTTGTATGGGATTGGAGTAAAAGCATTAAAATAAAAGTAGTACCACTTAGTTTTACAATTTATTTTGACTAGTCACTAAAGGTTCCAGATAAGCAGCCCTAGAGATCTAAAGATAAACCCGGAATGAAATGGAAAATGTATTACAAATTCCTCTCCACAGCCTGGTACCAGGCCATAGCTTGAGGCTTGAAGGAACAACTCAAAGGACCAGCCTGTTTTGAGTCCTCTATTCTGTGATTACAGTGCTGTTCAAAGGAGCCAACAAGAACTGGTTGAACCCATCAACGCACTGCCACTGAACACATGTAAGAGTTTAAGAGCTATCAGTCAGCAACAAAGGAAATCAGATTTGTACAAAAACTGTAACTCCACGCACGCGTGTAGGTGACACAAGGTAACTGATAAAAATCATTCCATCGATAGCTTGCCACATTTTATAAGAATAATATAACTACTTGGCATACTTAATACCAGCTGGGCAACCTTCTTCAACAGTCTGCTAATTCTCACAAATAAAGATGAGAAGTGGGAATTGTGACAAATAGATTCAATTCTCCTAAAGAAAGGGCATTTCAGAATGTCTTGAGGTACTAAAAATGTGGGCATTCATATTGGCAGTTACTTGCAGTCATGCAAGTACTTCACTGATCTTCAACAGAACCAGGTGTGTAAAGTGGGAAAGCTATCTTGAGAAGAAAGGCTTTAATTATTTTCTGAGATGTTAGAGAAACCACAGATGAGATTTTAAATGGATTAGTAATGCAGTCATTATCGTATCTTGTATCACAAAGTGAACATTCTTTGCAGACTGTAATCTTAGGAGCTGATATATGATTCAGCTGAAGTTAACACTGGACACAGTAAACAAGTTTAGTATTTTTATATGATCTGCATACATACATTAAAAGTTACAAGAAGCAAGATAATCAGGAATGAAATAATTTTAAGAGCCAAACAGATAAAAAAAGAAAATCTTTCTAACCAACTGAAAAAAAAATTACATTTAGTGTGTGCTACATGAGATGTCTTACTATTTGCACCTTTCTAAGTAAGGAGCACTTATTATTTGTGAATTATTTCCTGAAAAGGAATACACCCTCATGTTCCAGATATATCACAAAGGTTCCCAGAGGGTTTTCTTTCAGATTCACTTGCAATTCAATGTTAATAGATGGGTGTCATATTTCTACTAATCAAGTCTCCACTTAATTAAATGAATTTAGAATTGTTTCAAAGAGGGACCAGTATTATATCTACTTTTCTTTCCAACACAACCACACTAAACTATCAGCTGTGCATCAGACTGAAGAGTTTGGAGAAGCATTAACTGACAAGCTACTCACTTGCATTTCTTCTTAAAGAAATGTTATGCTGTGTTTTACACTAAAAATCAAGAATAATTCAACTTTTAATTAAAAAAAATAAAAAAAGCAGCTAGATCCCTTGCTGGCCTTTTGGATTTTCTATTTATCTGTCTATCTTTTCATTTTATAAATGAGATCTCTTAGTGACTGAAAAATACTGTTTCATTTTTGTGACATGATTTTTACAGGATGAAAAGACATTTCTGACCTGAAGAGTGAATTCCACTCCTCTTTGCCACATGTTGCTACTCGGTGCAAGCTATAAACTACATATTTCAATAGTAGGAATCTAGCAGTTGGGGCTCACACTCAGGCACCAACCCACTGATGCTACTCACTGCAGGTAACAAAGCCCTAACGCAGTCAAGAAGTGCTACTGAAAATGACCGGACCACTTACCTGACTAAACAATACACGATGATCACAGGTTTGCAGAACAGTTCCAGTTTGCTAGAACTTAGTAAAGAACTGAGGTAAAAAAAAATTATTAATCATCAGCTTGCTTTTTCTGCAGGGTAATAGTAGATTTCAGTATCTACTGACATGAGAATTTAATATAATGAATGGATAATAAAATTACAAGATATATCAATTTAAGTAAAAAAATCCAAAAAAAACTTCTGAGAAGAAAGATGTTCTTACACAAAGGAATATGAGAATACAATTGATAGAAAATTTGAATGCACACTGCTTAAACTTAATGATGAGAAGAAGATAGCTTACATATAATTAACTGCCTACGGCAGCACGGCTAATGGATACTGAACTGGATTCCAGTTAATCCATGTCAGGATTTCCATCACTTCTAATAATTCTTGTCTATTTTTTTAGTTACTCTTACAGTAGTACCATTACAAACTACTTTTCAATGAGAGGTGATGGGTAACAGGCACTTTCATTACAGGCAATTTTTAAGTATCACCATATGAAAGGTTTTACAAAATCTGAGTAGGAATTCTACGCTGCCCTGTTAATGATGGACTCTATTGTAACATCAGCAAGAAATTAATAGCAAAATATAACCCAAGACTTGAAAACACTATTTTGTACCATGCTACTTTTGTGTATTCTTGTGGTGGTTTGTAGAAGTCAATAATATTGCACCCAGCCTTACAGCAAGACTGAAATTTCACTAAAAAATTCTTACATTATCTGATTTTAAAGAATTACTTCCCACAAATGAAAGCTATCGAGAATATCTAACTAGAAATGTACAAAAGCTATTTCTCCACCTGTAATGTTTTTCCCTTTTCATCTACTTTGTCAAGTTATTTAAAGACCTTTGTGTGTGTCACAGGTCTACAAGAAAAAACCTCAGTCTTTCTATTTATAAAAAGTAATAAATTAGTGTGGTTCTTTCACACAGGTTCTTCTGACTTCATGTAGTAATAACTGTTCTTCTAAGGATAAAAAATTGTCTTGACATGATACTCATGTCTCTCTAGAACAGAAGAATGTGCATGTAGAAAGAAACACAATACAAAAAAAAATAATTCACAGTAACAGAAGATCTTCAGAATAATAAAGGTGAATATGTGTAGTGCAGCTTTACAAAACAAAGAAAATGCCTATCAATTTGCTAAGCCCTTAGCTAAGAAGGGCTCTTGTCTTCTTCTGAGAAAGTGATTACTGCCTTCCAAAGTAGTTAATCAGGATATGACCCTCAGCAGTCAATGTCTCTTTTCCGGATTTAAGTTGATGCAGCTGGAGTCTCTTCAGGAGTTTACATTATAAATACAGGAATCACAGACCAACTTAAAGTACATGGTGCCAGTGTTCACAATTATGAAAAGGGTCAAAGATCACCACTCTGAGGTTCCAGGCTTCGTGGCTCTCTTTGATGACTGCGAGATAGTTTGGGGAAGCGTGTAGACACCCTTGAGCGATTACTTTTGCTTACTGGTTCTCCAGAAGGTGGAATATCACTAGGAAGACAAGAAATAAAGACAGAAGTAGCTAGTTTATGTTATATGTAACTTATTCTGTATTTACTCCAAACATGAAAAAAGCAGATGTTATGAGAGCCTGGCATGTGACTGCAAAGTACAGCACACGTCTTCAGCTACACAGAACTGCATTCTTTCTACTTGTATCTCAAGTGTGAATTACCGAATGGGCTCTTTAAAAATGAGAACTAGTAGAACTTTCAGTACTTCATGGAAGATTGCAAATTACAGGATAAAAGCGAATCTCTATGAGTTGCAGTTCTGAAATGGTGGGAAAAGCATTTTGAAGTGACAACAAGTACAAGCAAAATAGACAAGAGCTTGGATGATGCTCTACTTGGCAATTCTCTAATTATGGCTGGATGTATCATTACATGATGAACTACATTAGTAATACATCCCTGTTGGGAATTCTTCAGTCTCCTCTGACCCACAACAGACTGTACTCTTATATGAACGAGCCTTTTGGAAAAGACTCCAAGAGGAAGTGCATTAAGTTCAAAACCAAGAAGTAACAGAAAATTCCAGCTTACCTAGGTGAAATTCAGAGGCTATAGACTCCTCGGGAAACTACAGTATAAAGGGATAGCATTGTACTCTTGCCATTCTTTTAGAGGACTCCACATGGTTTTTAATTCTATTGTTAACATATGGATCAATAAATAAAGCTAATTTCGCATTTTGCAAATCAGCTAGGTGGTAAAATTACACAGCATACAAATATGAGCTTATTAAGTTAAAAAACCCCACCCCAGTTATAATACCTATTTTCAGAGTATGGTAACAAGTCCACGAAGGGAGAAATTGCTCATCTGAGGTTCTTGCCAAATTAAACAAATACAGAGATATTTTAAAGCAATCACTCAATTTACTCTGTGTAGTTCCTTTTTTCCTGCAGAGTGACTTTTCTCACAGGTAAGACAGCCTTGCAAAAGCCAAAGGTACATTCAGGCTCCACTCAAGAGCATTTTGGGCACCCACATGGGAAGGATTTTAGCAAAGCAAAAGCCTTTGACAAGTTCTGGAACTGAGTGGAAAATTCATTTGCAGGAAGCAGAGCACTTCTGAAAGATAAGGCAGCTTCATCACTGGTAGCAATTAGCTGTCTAACTACAAGGCACACATTGGCTGTTACTTGCTAAAATAATAATAAAAAACAGTATGTAAAAAATGTGTCCAATTCAGATTCTGAAAAGTAACAGAAAATAAAATAAAGGTTTTTAATGGCAGTGTATTTTACTCGTCTAAATTTCTGAGCCACCTAAATAACTTCAGTTAAAATGATAAACAATTGTGCTAAATTAAGATTCACTGCACTCCTATTATGGTATTTCGTCTTCCTAGGTAACTAGGATGTCCTTCACTTCAAAAAAATGCACATAATACCTGTGGTATCCACCTTTCTCCTCTTTAATAACAAGATTAACAAGTTCAATCTTCAATTGTTTATTTTTCTTGTCACTAAAATAAAAACCGTAAAAGTTAATTTAGCATATTATTAATTCTGGGTAACCAAGGAAAATTGGACTCCCAATCCTGGTTGTGTGATATCTTATTTTGAAATTCAGCAATGCTATCTGAGTTGTTGAACAGAATTCTGATTGTGCGAATCCAATTTCAGTTGTGCTCATTAGCATGGATTTCTTTTAGTAACACGAATATTATTACTCATTATTTTTACACTATTTATAAAATTGCAGCGACAGTGTTGATAATCTAAGGCTTGTAAAACAGAAGATGGAATACTGGCTTCAGAGGGTTATTTTCTGTTAAAATAGGTATTTTTCAGAACATGTAAATATAAAAGCATCTAAATTTCAAATATGAAATGGAATAAATTTAAATTTTTCATTAGGTTTTCCTCAGTCTAAAATAGGTTAATTTACCAGCATGATGGCTGCTGCTGATGGTACTTTAGCTTTATCAGGCAGACTTTACAGATAGATACATGGTAGTATACAGTTCAGAAGAAAGAACAGTTTTATGTGCAATTACTGTAATTTGATGATTGCCTTATTGAAAGTATATTTTAATACACAAGCTCCTCCTGCTGGCATGTCCACAAAATGACATTAGTGTTAGCCCAATGGGAAGTCATTTTTCCCTTCAGGAGGAAAAAAAATGGCATTTAAAGCAAAAAGTGCAAAAGGTACAAAATCAATTCTCCTAAAATGAAGAGATATGAATTAATATCAGTCTGCCCTGATCATCTTAGATAATTACATGAACAGCAATGTTTGTGGATGAAGGAAAAAATTACAATTAATTCTGCTAATATACATGATGCTACTGCAGAATGAGACATATCTAATAACTAAATTAGAGATAATTTGTCTTAAATGTCTTAGCTAATTTTTATAATGACAATTCAAATTCTAAGACAAGTCATTACGTTATGTAGTTTTACAGGCACAAATTCCTATTTGAGGAAGGAGACCTTCACGCATTCAGCATGAAAAAGGAAACTGGAGCTGAAATTAAATTGATCAACTTCTCTGTAAACAGATGTTTTAAAATGAAAACAGTTTAGAACATTAAATAAAAATTAAAAAAGACGTACATTTAAAAGTGTGTCTCTTTCTATCCTCCCTCCTCCAAAACCTGATGAGAAAACTTGCCATCTCCTTTGTCCGTGCCAGCTCTAGCTTTTTACTCTACAAATAAAGTCCTTATTTTCAAATAACACCCAGAAAGTTTAACTATTAAATTTGGAAAAAAAAGTGACCAACCACCTCCAAAATCAAAATGCATGCTGGTTGAGTAAGAGGAAAAGATTCATCTCCTATGTCTCCTATTACTAGATCTAATAGTTAAGTTCTGGCCCTTAGGTCAAATAATACTTACCAGTGTCTCTGGCACTAAACAAGACACCTTTTTAAATGTATTGACAGTTATTCCATGAAGTCTTGGGCAGAGCTATGAAGACTTTAAAATGATCCTGTCAGTATTTCTGGCAATTGTATATGAAGATGAAATTGAAACCCTTGTTCTGAATCTCTTTTTGCCAATCTGTTAGGGATTGAGAAGGAAGGAAGCACCTATTGCTGACTCAGCTTAAAATATGTAAGTCTAAATCAGGGAGTAGCTATTCAAGAGTAACTCTTCTGGAATAGCTACTCCAAGTCCCTGTGGTAACCACTACATCTGTGAGTCACACCTGTTTGGTTTTAATAGAACATTCTTCTTTTCATTCTATTACTTTCTTAGCCACTTAACAGGGTTTAATGTTCTAGGCTGAGTCTGGCAGTCAGCCAGATGCTTGCCAGGCATTATTCTGTTCAGCAGTGGAATGTCCAAGTATTAAAGGCTCAAGTTCTTTTCTATATTCTCACCTTGTCCCATTCTGAAGAAAAAAACCCCAACCTGCTGAAGCAATCAGTTCCTTCTTCCCCACAGGTCATTTTCTAGCTGTTAAGCATTCCTGATTGATCTGTCCAGCATTTGTTTGGATACCAATTCGGTTTCATTGATTTCGTCGTAGTGTCAAGTTCTGCCTGAGGTGCATCTATGGAAAATAGCTTAAGATAACTGATCTTATTAATCAGCTTCTAGTTTATTAATACCTTTCATTTATTGCTCTCTGTGTATCAAAATCTAAACTGCATTCTGTGTGTTTTTCCTTACGTAAGTAGCATGTGGAACTGCAGTATTCTCTTAGCTACTGTAGTGAACATTTACATGAATGCATTTATTTTCCATCTCATTGTTTACTCTTCAGGATAAAATTAGAGAAGTTTCTTATAAAATTAGTACAATATGTCTGCAATTGAAAATACTTTCATACCAGCCAGAGATTGGAGAACAAAAAAGTAATAAGCACATTTTCGGAATTAAGAAAGCTCAGGATCAGGTACTTCCTATCTCTATCTCCCATATAAATGCATCTCTGGAGACCATGACTCTAGTTTTGTTTGATTGTATTAAACACAGCTCATGAAGAAAGGCATTAGCTGGCAGATAAATTTGGTGACTCTTTTTCGACAGTTTCTTGTTAATATTTTTGTTTATCATTATAATTGTCCTGGTTTGGGCTGCCCTGATCCTAAACCATGACAATAATAATCTAATTTCCCCAATATTTAATGTGATAAATTGGATACAGGCAGGCAGCCTCCTCAAAAAGGCAGTATTAAACAATGCCTATACTATGTTGAGATCCTTACTAGAGAAACAAGAACTAATTCTGACTTGCCAAAACAAGATATATCAGCATCTTCTTCTGCCAATTAGTGGCATTATTAAGTAAGAGTATGACATCATAGAATAATTGTATATGCTCTAGTAGCTCCTGCTTTGTGGTGATCTGGGTTAAATATTTGTTCCCGGTTGCCAAAGTGTAAAAATAACCATTGCTACTTTCCTGTCACTACTTCCAATTTTGTATAAATGAAATATATTTTTTAATAAGAAACGGTGATCTCCATCTATTCATACAAATGACTGAGTTGTGATGTTTAAATAGTCATCTATTAACAGAAGAGACAGAAAGATAGGGGTAAGATAGTCCCTCTATAGTACACTTCAACACTGAAAATCTTGAAGATGTCATTAGAGCAAAGTTGTCAGGTTAAATACTGCATAATCATTTCTTATCAAGATTAGACCTGAATTGACCAAGAAATGAAAAGCATTAATTCTAATATTCTATCCAACTGTTTGATTAAGATACAGATCCTCTTACTTCCACGTACATACTTCTACAGCAGAACACAGTATTCATAGTAATGTAGTCAAACTATTCTTGCTGTGAAAGAACTACATAATAATAATGGTTTCATTAATAATCACGTTTTCATTTCTTATCATTTCAATGATCCTAACTTGAACATTCTCATGCTATAAATCAGTTTCCATACCAACATGAAGATTTTCTTCATAAACACCATCTGCATTGAAATTGGAATTTTTCTCCAAACCACGACATTATACATAATTCTGATGATCAGATCTTTCTTTTCTTCCACTAACTTTACTTTGAAGTTGGCTTCAAAGTAGATGATGTAGTAGTAGATGGTTCTATACAGTAAGTATTTAACATCCATTAATTATGTCCAATAAAATGAATAATATCTATGATCAATTTTAGCTGAAATACACTCATTCAGGAAATGCTCATAACCCTGTAAAAATGACCTTCCATTAGCTTACATCTGAGCAACACTTACACCTAGAGTCTCGTTACTTGGCTTTCTAATGCACAATGACATCTGCACTTGGGAACAGTTACCTTGCATTTCTGTGGTGCCCTAGCTAGAGTAACCTAATGCATAAATACTGCACACACAAGTCATCTCTTCACAACTAACTAGAAAGCCAGAAACCACTGAAGACACATATAAGAAAAAGTTCACCATAATACATTGTTTATATATAACTGATATAATTGTTTTGTTTCTTTCAACGAGTTGAAAGGCAGTAAGTTTGGCATCAATTTCCATCTAGAAATCGCCAACATTCTGTTCTGTTGGGGGTTAGCACAATTTGTGTAAGCAGTAAAATCTACCTCTTCTCGCTGATAGGTAATTTAATGACAAAATGATTCAGAAGCAGAATATGTTCCAAGGCTGTTTATATAATAACAAAATGTAGAATTTGCTTTCAGAAGAACGGTGTTCAGTGAATACCCGGTCTTATTTTTTCCTGCTAACACTTGTACTTATCATCTTTCAGAAAAGCAGAGACAGATCTAGGATACATTTTTATTGCAAATATTGAGGTAACTAAAAGCAGAGGATGTGCATTCACAATGCACCATACATGTGAAAACAGACAGACTAAAACTCTTGTCTGACAAGTAGCAATTTCAATGTGCTGAGACAGTAGTGCATGACAGCCAGTAGCCAGGCACTTCCTGCTCCATATTCATAAGCTATTTGCAGGCAAAAATGACATGGAATGGAGACAACTTTAATTACCAAATTAGCTTTTAAACAGCCCATAATCAATACCCTTGGCATTGGAAGTAACAACAGAAAGAGTTTACAGAAAGCATGTTCTCAGACACCAGCATATGAGAAGCCAGTAAAAGGAGCTATATATTAGCACTTGTGAGCTACCCACCTCTTTAATTTACACAGAACAAAAACATGCAAAAATATTACCACCTTTCATGCCAAGTGGTGGGAAAAAAGAGAAGGATTTACTATCTCCTCTAACTCGCCTCATTTTGCCAATACCACAGAAAAGAAAAATCTGAAATCTTAAAACCGTTTCTTCCAACCTGTTCATCCCAATCATTTACCTGATTCTGAGTTCACTAATATACTTAAACTAATTTAAATTAAAAACTTGGTGCATATTCCTGCCTTACTTAACCGTGTCTGACTGTCGACCTTTGGCATCACATAATTCAGCTGCATGGATAATGCTTCAAAGTTTCCTGTCTCCTATTCTGTACATCAGCCACCTACATTTCCATTTGCTCAGGGAAAAAAGATATGTTGGAGATTTACATTTTGAGCTGGGTAAGGGCCCTGGGCACATAGTTAGTTGGCTGCTGTTTCCCCGTTGAGAGGCTTTGTCCCCTCCATGCTCCTTGACTCTTCTTTGCTCCAAATTCAGCCCGGCAAGAATATTTGCCCAAGAACACTAGCATTTACACTTTTCAACATTTACAGTTTTCAACATTGCTTAATTAGTCTCCATGGGAATAATGCAACCTAGCTGCCTTTGCTTTAATTTTTACAAATAAACTGCCCACTGTAAAAAACAACCTGCACAAACAATTACTATTATGAAGAACAAAACCATAAAAGCAAACGGAATGAGAAAGAAAAGTTGTGATCAAAACATGTTGTTTTCATTTTCCAAGCAAGTACTTCAGTTTTAATTGCTCTATCAAGTTAAGAGGTATCAGCTGCTTCCTCCCAAGTATCTTCATTCCTCATGAAGATTACAGCATGATATTAACATAAGCAACAACGGAGAAGAGAGCTGACATGACTGTTCTCAGGGACAGATCCAGATTTGAACGGATGTCATGTTAACAATAATAGCTATGAATGTGAAAAAAAGAAAAAAAATCCAAATACTGCTCAGAGGATCCTAGAGAACCAGCACACTTTTCTGGAAAATGTTAGCAATAATAAAAGAACAGCGTTTATAGCAATCACTCTTTCTAGTTGTAGATTTTAAACACTAAGGGCACCTTACTGCACTCCAACCATAAGCTTGATACTGTTAGTGTGATCCATGACCTAAAAGCTCAAAAATATTGGTTTTCATTTCAACTTCTGGGAGCTTTTAGATTATTCTTCATTTCAGCCTATTATTGTTAGTTTGCCTAATACTAAAATAGAGGAAAAAAAATAAAAAGAGTAAAATCACACTGAGTTGGACAGCCCATAAAAAACAGAGCATCTGCACCTGGGAACATAATCACAGAGAGTTGAGACTTGGCATAGTGGAATTAAACATGTACTCTCTAAAGCAAAACAAAAGTAATCAAGATGGGAAAACATATAAATGAAATACAGAATCGAGTGCTGTCAACAGAATAACACGCGAAATGCTGACTTTGTTCTTGGTAATGAAGATGAGGACTATGTTTACATTTAATCCAACAGAGAAAGGGAAGCTAATCAAAGAAGACATGACATTGCCCAGTAGATGACTAACGGAGACAGCTTGGGATGTAAAATTCCTGACAGATTAGACAGAAGCTAAACAAGCATCAGGCTGGCCAGCAAAAAGATGACCACAGTAACTGGCATCCAAAGTCACATTTTCTGTCTAGCCAGATTTCACTTATTTTCTCTGTAAGAAAGAAAATACCAGTGATAAATGCAGGTTCATCTAGTTTTTTAATTATGACTCCAAATTACACTAACAGGAAGTAAAATTTGCTACCGGCACCAGTAGGAGTTAAATGCACAATCCACTGCTGGCCATGAGCTCCTGAAATTTGAAGTCAGTTCTCCAGGTAGCATCAGATTTAGAAGCTTTACAAATCATCATCTTGGTCCATTTCTAATGCAGATGCAACTTCATCAACGAGTTCAAAATAAAAAATAAATAAAATTGCAATGTTTGCTCCTTACCACAATATTAAAAAATAAAATAAGATGGGAGAAAATGAAAAAATGAAAAGAAAATATGAAAGTGAGACAACAGTAACCAGCTGTGACTCTCATACTGCTAGCAGCCATTGAAGTGCAAATCCACTACTGGTGCTGCACGCCTGGCAAATGGGCAGTATCAGTTTGGGAGCTTCTGAATGTTCTCAGTTCTCAGCTACACAGAGAAACCTGTAAATGGCTACCCAAAGCATCTGCTTCTCTAAGCCAGCTGAGTTTCATCCCATAAGCAAGTTATGGGATCACAAGAAAGGTACTTTCATCTTTTACCTATGAACTCCCCGGGAAGTTCCTCCTCTCCTCATTTCTTCGAGTTTTGTGGCTTTTGGCCACACAAAGATTTTGGCATGAGGAAGACGAGGCAATCTTGATATAGGACATTTTATGGCTCTGAATAAATTTTGAACTAAATGGCAACTGAAAAAGCTGCTGAGGTATCACCTTCCCTGGTTTAGAAAGAGATCGATGAAGTGTTAGTATGTAGAGGTCAATACTACACACGAATGTGTACAGTGCCAGAAGGCAATGAAATGATGCCATTTTTATCACTGTTAGGGTGGTTCTGCTTTGCAGCAGGAGAAAAGTCTTAGAAGACACCCCAGACAGCGTATGCTTACAATTCCTTCTTGCAATATTATTATATAGGGCTGAAAAGCAAAGGACTATGCTAATGCAATGTGAAGACTATTTATGCCCTACATAGGTGCCGAAGTGATGAACATCAACTTGACTGCAGTAACAACAGCTCTGCAATTAAGATATGAAGCATTTTTATTCCTAAACATAAAGCTTAGAAAAGATGGTCACTGGATTTTGTTGGGAGTCTTCAGGATTTAGATTTATTCGACTCAGCTGCAACATTAACAGCAAAAATATGGTAAAATATTCAGTCTGACTGACAATACAAACCAGTCCCATTTTATTTCCCTTTGGTCACACGTAGCTATTCTCAGTAGCTAGTGCTTTGGGATTTATCTTTTTTAATATGTGGGAGTCTTCAACTGAAAGATTTTTAAAAGGAGACAGACCTTCTGAGCTCTTCAGTATTTTTATGATTTACCCAGAAACTGTTTTATGACTAATGAATTAAATCTCCTATAAAAATTAATTTATGAGTTCTTAAAGGTTAGAATAAGATTTCAGAAACAAGATTTCAAACAGACATGTAATAGTAAGAAACAGGCTCCTTGGCTCATTCTGCAGTTGTAAAATTAAGCAATTTTTATGCAAGCTGTTTAAAAGGCACAGATTCCTGACGCTTTCTAAAGTGAAGAGCAATCCCTGCAGACCCACATATTAGTGGTTCTTCTTACTTAGTCTCATGTATTTTACTAAATTCTTAAGTGTAATTGTGTTACACTTAATATCTTAATCTAAAAATAAACCTTCATACTGCTGTTATAATCAGACTCTGGGGGACTGTGTCATTAGTATGTGAAGAGTTGAAGAAAAATTACACTGATCTGCACTTGGATATGGTGACATCAGCCACCCCAGTACAAATCCTTCCTGTAATTTCTGTCTAAAATTGGGTTATTTTATCAAACGTAAACTGAAGAAGCCTGTTTCATTATAAAGACAAGATCAGTCTAATGTTATACTTAGTCCAATGCTGTAAATATGCAAAGTACTCGTCAAGTTGCTTTGGTTTCGGGCCATACCGAATCAGCAAGTGGAACAGGGGTGCAGAGGGTATCTGTGCAATCTCTGCCTGCTGCAGATGAACTGTGTGATGAAGCTACCTCTAAGATTTATGCATAAATCTCAACAGTTCAGGTCATTCTCCATTTCTGAACTGACATTTGGCCTAATTTATACTTACAGAGAATGCATTTGGAGACCTCTGGAACAGTCTAAAGAATACTCCTAAAAACCTAGCAACGACCACTTTCTTTACGCATTTGTTTATGATGTGAAGTGATGTGGCAGGGAAATAAGCATACCATTGATTTTTCTTATTAATAGATAAGTGCCTATAATTACACCAAGTTATTCTAGAATCCTTCAGCTAACTATTCATGGATTCTGCTATCACCACAGAAGTGCCAAACGTATTAAAAAAAACCACCACAAAAATAGCATCTGAAATACAACAGAATTGAATGGACTATGTTTATAGCTGGCAGATTAACAAAACCAAGCAGCAAAGCTTCTGCAGGATGTTTGGAATTTCAGTGATGACCTGTAGCTAATCCATGCTGTTTTTACACGAGAAGCTGCTGAAATATTTTTCAATACAAGATGAAATGAGGAAAAGAAAGAATGCACCTCCTTTTGAAAAACTGTGTTAGGCATAAAAAATCTTGTTATGGTCTGGACTAAAGCCAAGTACATTCAAAAGTAAAAAGATACCTCCCTTGTGAAGATTATTTACTTCAAGTATTTGAATGGATGCATTCATTTAAACATTACCGTCAGTGCTGCACAGAAGCAAGCACAAAGAATTGCAATATAAGATTTATAAACATATTTCTAAACCACATTTTCATGAGTATTCCTTACTGTTTCATATGTTAAGAGAAAGGAGTAAAGCTTACACATCCATTTCTCAACAAAGACTCTTTTCACTTCTCAAACTCTTTTCCAATGTTCAAAAGTAATTAAATTGAATCTTTGGTTTTATTCCCAGTAAAATAAGCAATACAGAATAGTTTTTCTTGCAATACTCCCCATCTGAAAATTATATGATTCTAAATATTTTGAAGTCATGTTATTCCATTAGCAATTTTTTTTAAACTTGACATTCTAGTAATTATGTAAAATTTACACGTCAGTATATTTACACATGCGCGTCCAGATCTAAAGAACAGTGCATTTTCCATACTTACTCCCTTTTTTTTTTCCCCTCCATCTAACATATTTCTCAAGTGCAAATGAATTGAAACATTGACATTTTAGGAAATCTGTAGCAAACAAACATCTTAAGCTCAAGTTTGAGAGCTTAGTCTGTGTATTTCTGATAATCAATTCATAGAATCACAGAAATGTCTGGGTTGGAAGGGAGCTCTAGAGGTCATCCAGTCCAACGCCCCTGCTGAGAGCAGGGACATCCTCAACTAGAGCAGGGTGCTCAGAGCTCTCTCAAGCCCCACCTTGAATGTCTCCAGGGATGGGGCCTCAACCACCTCCCTGGGCAACCTGTTCCAGAGCTCCACCACCCTCATGGTAAAGAACTTCCTCCTCATTTCTAATCTAAATCCTCTCCTTTCTAATTCATAGTCACACCAGCAAAGCAGACATCACAGCAGATCTGAGGATCTCTTTTTCTCCAGTGTGTTGCAGACCACATAGACGTGCAGCTTACTCAGCTGCCAGAAGCACAGTTCTATTTTAATCTGTCTTGAAGCTCAACACCTTTCTGCAGAGCACAATTTTACAAAGCATAGCGTTCTCCAAAAACCCAGGGATTAATTTAAATCATGAGAGTGGAAATTCGGGACAAGTAAGAGGTTACCAGGTACTCACTTGCCTCCAGCACATCCTATTAACCATTTCAGTGCTGAACAACAGTTGAAACAAGTGAGGCAACAGCTGTTGCCCGTCTGGGCTGCAAACTGAGGGAATACTCTTGCAAACTTAAACACAAGACCAGGAGAGTAACCTGCAGGGCAAGAAAAATTGAGCAGTGCAGACGAGTGTACTCTAACAAGAATCAACGCTGTCTGTTAGTAGTCCTACTTACAACAGCAACGCTACAGGTGCTCGTGAGAGGGTTACTTTCTTATGTCGCTTGCAATTAAGTCTCACTGTAACCTATAAATCTGTCAAAAGGAAGCAAGCAATTAGGAATTTCCACCTGAACAGGCAAGGTTTCTCCTTCCCACACGAATGGCAGGAGTAGACACCTTAACCCGTGCGCCTGGTGGGGATTCGGCACCGAAACCTCCTCCTGCCTCGTGCTGCCAAGTTTTGTGCCGCTCCATGTGTAACGCACGTATGCCAATTATTAAATGAACAGATTCTCAGTTAAATAATCCGCACATTAACTAGGACATTTAGCTTACAGGCTAAGTAAAAAGAGATGTACAAAAGAAAACCCAGAAGGGAGGATGCGTATGCATCTTATGCAAAGTCTAAGGACGGGAGGCAGCTGGAAGGAAGATGTCTTAGGGGGAAGCCAAGGTACAGCCAAAGGTCTCTGGCCATCACTGTTCCTCTCTCAAACGAGGTTTGTCCTTGGTGTCGGCAGCCGGTCCTTCTCCACTTGCAACTTCCAGGGGAGCAGCAAGAGGAAGAGCTGAGAGAAGAGGCCATATGGCTCCCAGCACATCAAGCATCAGCGAGCTCCCGACGGCAAGCTGCAGAGATGGCAAAATGGCCAACTCGTGGTTTCTCTGCCATGGAGACAAAATGCAGTTTTCTGGCAGCCCAGTTACAGGAAAGCAGTTACTCTGCTATTGATAAAAACCACCCATATGAAAACGTGTGTAAATTCTTAGAACTTGTGAGCCTAGAAGGGTGACAGGCAAGGTGCCTCAAAGCAGTGAGAGGCCAGGTACAGAGAAATAAGGAGCAAAATGTTGTGCTGCTTCCATTTTCCAGATATTTTTGAAAATTGCTGTTATCAAGCAGAAATACACAGTCAGGTAGAATGGGTAGTTACAACCAGCTTTAGAAAGCTCCAGATTACTTCAGACAGTCTTAACTTTCCATTAAAATAAATAAATAACTAAAAGAAATTTCCTAGTTAAGAGGTACTGGACTCCATACATGTTTTATTAGGATTAGCAGCGTTTGAAATTCTCAATTAATAAAAATTTTACTTTGATGACTATAATTTAGTTTGTCCCTTGTCATAACGAGAGTAAGTGCTCGGAAATGTTTAGAAGTACTGTATCTTTTATATAGCACAGGGCACAATGTTTGTATTCTTGAAGACAGAGTGACATCTAAAGGGATTTTGGAATACTCGAATCTTGCACGCTGAATCCAAACTGACATAGTCAAGGGCATGTCATATTTTTGAAAACTGATGAGTTTTCAGGTTTACTGTGGTTGATTGTCCCAAGTAACCATGAAAAGAGGATCAAATTCCAATTTTAATGACATGCCTCAGGGTGCCCTGAGGACAACTGCCATTTTTATCTTAGATTCTGCAGGTCCTCGCTGAACAAAAGGGGGAAATCAGCTTTGAATGGATTCCTTGCACTGTTGTCAAAAGTAATCCAACTGCTCTAAATATCTGTATCCTAAAATATTTTCTTACAGCGTTTTCTATTAACCTGAAGCATTAACAGAGCAGAATATTTAAATGGCAGTTTTAGCTACCGAGTAGATCTCGCATTCCCTAACCAATAGGCATTATAACTGGAGTCTGTCCTAACTGGAATCTCTCTCTGATACACACACACAAAGAACAATCAGACTAGGGTACCTAATGGCTAGAAGTGGGGTCCGGGATGCTATTGACATGTGTACAAATACTACTACCATATATATTACTTAAATTATATCATTCCAGCTATACTCCGGAATATAAAAGCCAATTTAGGAAAAAGAAAAAAAAAAAAATCCAAATAAAGTTTATAATAGCCAAGATAACAGTACAGCAGAAATGTACAGCATACATGTGGTAATGATGGGTTAGGGACCTTTATTTCGTTCTCCTGTTAAGTATCTTCCTGAACTCACTGACAGAAGGGGAAAAAAAAAAAAATCCTACATTAAAAACATTCTCCTCTTGGGCTGAAATCATAATAAATTCTTAAGAATTTGTTTCTAGAGACTGGGGGGTGGTGGTGTTGGGGAGGGCGTGCTACCATCTTTATCTGTCTATTGCTTAGAAGCAGAACATATTCTGATGCAGTTTTATTTATTTATGAAAAAAATCATAAACAGTTGTTAGGATGCTGTATCTCATTTACAGTCAGAATGCCCCATGAACTACTTAAATGTGGCTCAGCAGCAAAGCATTGGCAAGCTGAGTTAACTAAGAGACAACATATCTCAGCTTTGAAGACAAGTATTTACTAGAAGAGAGAAAAAACAGGCATTTCATCACCAAAGTAATACTCGTAGCAAATCTGTGGTAAGAAAAAAACCCACGGAAACAGCTGTGAAAAGCTGTTCAAAACAGTATGCACTGGATAGCAGTTGTAGGAAAGTGGTGTCTTCTGCCTTAGGATAATATTTCCTCATGCAGCTGATTTAGGGGTTTGGTTTTGTTGCATTTGGGGGGTTTTTTTGTTTGTTTGGTTTTGGGTTTTTGGGTTTCTTTTTGTTTCGTTTTGGGGTTT
>JANIJG010006384.1:108290-121851 GCA_024611175.1 Megaceryle torquata | reverse complement strand
GCCCCAGTACAGACCCCTGAGGGACACCACTTGTCACTGCTCTCCATCTGGACTTTGAGCCATTGACCACTACCCTTTGGATGCGGCCACCCAGCCAGTTCCTCATCCACTGAACAGTCCACCCATCAAATCCATATCTCTCCAACTTGGTGAGTAGGATGTTGTGGGGACCGTGTCAAAGGCCTTGCAGAGTCCAGATCACATCCATAGGATTATGTAAGTACACTATGCCAAAATTGTTTGCAAATGTCACAGAGAACCACCCAATATGAAAACGTCCCTTTCCTCAATGTAGAGTGATTACTTCCAGACAAAGGCTAGTGGCTACAGAACACTAACAGTGCTTGACTGATGCTTGCTGTGCCCCACTGTGACTCTCATCAGTAGGAAATGAAAGCATGCAGTGACTTACAGAAATTGTTCCTTGTTTATCTGCATCAGGTATCTTGAAAAAAAAAAAACATTTTCCATTTCACAGAGCTCAGAAATACAATTTGGTGATAAGGCAATGGGTGTTCGGGAACTGAAGAGAGAACAAAGGTCTACTACCCTGACTGAAAGGAGATAGAGCTAACCTGTTAGGGCATGTTACTCAGACCCTGATTCCTAAACAATACATCCACTAAATCACGTTCTCCCTGGAGAGTGCTGCCTTTGCCTATCTAATACACACTTACTGGTAGGTGACTCCCTCCATCCTCCCACATTTTAGAAAGTCTTGGAATAAAAGTGATTTTTTAGATCCCCCACATTGTTGGCAAATATCTTAATCAAGCTTTCCTTTTAAGAGAATTCAAGCTGAAAATGGCAAGTCAAAGACTTTGTCTTGAGCATACACTCTGAATTTAAGCCACCGTTGCTTGTACATGGAGTTATATATTATAAACTCTATCAGACTCTATATATTTTCTAAGTAGGGATTAGAACTTCTCATGGATCTCCAGACTGAGTTTTGTCCAGGTCATGTCACCTAGGCCAGTGTAGTTTTAAGTGAAATATTTTGCCATGCAGACTGGCTAAACTATGTTAGAAGACCTTAGATCTTCCTTAGGTCAAAGAAAGTCAGCAGCAGAACATCCTTTTTTAGAATAGTATGGCTTCAAAAACCTCTTAAAAGTGCCAGAGTTTCATGGTATGCAACTTCCAAATATATTAAAAATACAATAAAAATATAACTAAGAGAGCATTTGTTGGTTTTGTTGGGTTTTTTTTCAGTTCCATTAATCAGTTCCTATTCATTCTGTGAACACATATATATAAAACTCCCTCTTCAGTTGTACATTTCAAATTTTAATTAAAAAATTTTAAAAAATCACTAATAGTGATTTGGGCTCTGAAAACTTGTCAACAAAGTACATAATCCCATCTACTGAAAGCTCCCATGCTCTACTACCTACCCGAAGTCTGCTCTCAGCTGTATAGGGAATGTAACTTTGAGAATTTCTCTTCTTAGAAATGTCATGGGCTTTTCCAGTACTCTCCCATTCCAAAATAAGATTGTATTTTGGACCATTCAACTTATCACTGTACACAGTGGAATAATACCTCATCAAAAGGGGGCTCCTCTACGGCATCGTTTCAAAGATCATGAATGGTAACTAAGGGTTATGAATGCCAGAGCTCTCATAGCCATCTGCACTGGCACATAGATTGCTCTGACTGGACAGATGGCTTCTTAAAAAACAATATAGGAATATTTTCCAAAACACATTCTGGTGGTAAACTTATTTTCTTCTAAGAGACCTGCAGATGGTTCCCTTCCCCTACCTTTAATTCTCTAAAATATATCTCCTGGACTAGCTGGTCATGCAATCTTCAGCTACATCTACTGTTATTTGTCTGTCAATACCTAAAGCTGGCGTTTTTCTTTTAAATAATCTCCATAAAGAGAAATTTATCAAGCAATTATAGATCTGCTAGTCTAAGTGCAGTTGTAGAATAAATATTACAAACTGTTTTGCAGGACTTAGTAGGCCAAAAAGTAAGATTTGAAAGCCACGATTTCATCACAGGGAATTCATGTAGATCTGGGGATGTGTGGTCTTTTTTAACTTGTATTCTTTGCCAATATTATTGCTGTGGCAAACAAGAGTAATTAGGTGGATAACAATGCTTTAGGTTTATAATTGTCACGATGTTTGATATCAGATTCTACTAAACAGGAAGTAATGTAACTTTGTGGCCAGGAATCTGGCTCAAAAAGGGCAAATTTTGAGAAAATAACATTATTCAGACATATCAAAGGATGCGTGGGGTGTACATGCAACACTTAAAGCAGTGAGGTACCCAAAACAGTCCTGAACAACCTATAATTAACTGTTCTTACCATCCACAACTACCATGATGTATTCACCCCAGGCACTGAACTTACAGAGACAGTTTAGTCTATACTCACCTGCTGAATAGTTTAAATTATACCAAAAAGAAAAATACCTTCACAGCAAGTAATAATATTCCCTTTTATTAATTCACTTTTTAAATATTCACTTTGATTGGGTTTTGGCCATTCTGGTGCTCTCTAATGACTTGGATGCGACATAAAAATATGAATTAGGATGCAATATAAAATTCTCTATGTGGACCTTTTATACTGAAAATTCTGCTCATTTTTAAACATTAATGTTTAGGACTTTGATTGAAAATGAACACAAAGACACAGCTTTGGTAGTTGAAAGCATTAAAGTTCCCATATGTTGGAAGGTAAACATACAGCAAAAACATGTAGCATCTGCACTTGCTTACAACCCCAGAGTTTTAGCACATTCTTGCTGATTGAGTTGAAAACTCCTCTGTGCTCTACTCCTCTGGAAAAGTCAGTACCAGCAGAACTGAAAATTTTTATGAACTGAGAACATAACTAGGAAATAAAGTGTCCAGACATGTCTATTCTCATTTAGTAGAGAATTTGGCAAAATACATAGAAAATAAACCCATTTTCCATTAAATTAGGTATATTACTGGAGGATTTTTTGTAAAGGAATCCTACTCAGGTAATCATGCCAGCAACTGTTTTACATTGTAAAAAGAAATAACTAGAGAGTTGCAATCAAGAGTATTAGACCTAGCTTCCTTTACACATCATGTGTACTTGTTAATGAACGCAAAAAAAATATGAAACTTTGCTAACTACTGTTATTTGAAGCAAAGGAAGGAAACCCTGTAAGATTTCTTAGCTATTCAAGGAGAAATATGCTCTATTCTTACATGATACAAATAATGTGTTAACCCACTGTGGAGCCTGCTAAACTGAAAACACACCTATCTCAAGCTCTTAGTGAGAATCTGTGTAAGATTTATTTATGAATGGGTGATAGTTTTATATTACAATTTACAATTTATAGTTGAAAGCAGCTTCATTTACCAGACTAATGTAAAAATCTGTAAAAATCCCAGAACTGGACTTCAAAAGAGTGAGTCTCCTTTATTACTCCTGCCACTAGAACTGAGAAAAAAAGCAAACTGACCTTCAAGGACTAAACTTTCCAACCACAGGAAGCAGAAAGAAACCTCTTCCTCAAAAAAACATGCAAGCCACAGAAGCAAGAATTTTCAAACACACAGTAGGTGGTGGAGATTCTTATGAGTCGCAGTCGCTTGCAGAACTGAGACAGAAACAACTCCTTTCCTATTGCACAACATTTTTCCTATCTCTGACTATTCGTTGCTGGATATCAAAATCAGGTGCTCAAATGCATCAGTCTTCCAACTAATTTGGTTTTATTCAATATAATTTAGTCTCAGCTGCTTTAATTATGAAGCATATTAAAGATTTGACTGTAATGGTGTAAGTTAACCTGTGCCTTTGAGTACTCAGCATTACAATTTCTTGCTATATCACTACCTCATTGACAGAAATGTGAATAAAAAATAAGATTTGAGAACTCTTAAGACAGAAAAACAGGGATGGAAGATATTAAATTATACTTTTGCAAATCTTGTTTCTGGTTTAATTTTACGCTGCATGCAAAGTGAAAAAGAGAATTACAAATGTATTATCTTGACTTTGTCCAGCCTCAAAACTGAAACTTTCTTTCCTAGCTCTAGAGCCCATCTTTGCTACCAATTTCATAAACATCTGCTGCAGTACAGAAATGCCTGATTATATAAAGAGTTCACCTTTTAACAGGAGTGCATGTGACTTGCTTGTTACCAAGGAAACAGGATCACTACTGTAATGACACAAAACTTTAACTGGCTTTGTTTTCTTTGATGAGAAAAATCTTTCAAACTCTTCTTGCACTGCTACAAGTTAAGCATGATAAGGACATCAATGGCACAGTTTAAAAATCCCATCTTTTGCCAAGGACTTGCTGAGTTTATTAGCAAGCAGTAAAAGAGCAAGATTCAAAGGAAGAATTAAATGCTACTGAGAACAACAACTCTTCTCTCAGAATGATCTTTCATTACTAAGCATGTTGTTAAATGGTAGGGAAAATGAAAGAAAACAGTGATACATCTCCCAGGGACAAATCAGAAAAACATTCAAAACCACCCAACTGTTTCCTTAGTTAAACTGAGCAGCATCTCATCTCAACCCAAGTTGCCTAGACTAAGAAAAACAGTTCTGCAAAACAATCGCCTTGTACAAACTGGGAACCAGGTGGTGTAATCAAGAGGAAGAAAAGGGACTCAGAGACATTAAACTATTTCTGCATGTTATAAAGGTGTTAAAAGAGAAAAAAAATAGGGAAATTGATGATATCTTATTTTCATGGTAGAAAAATTGGCATTTTCGCTAACTCTTACAGCTATTTTTATTATTTTTTAACTTTGATGTCAAGGTTCACAGGTTATCTTATAACTAAAACCAAAACTATCAGTTCCAAAGTGAGGATTGCAGAAACCAAGAATAATATTGAGACAGCTATATGTTTGTTAAGAACAATTCACTCCAATTAAAATATTCTAATACTATCACCAGCAAAATTCCAACAGAACTGTACATTTCTGCAATGGAACTTGCTGCATTAGCTGAATGTGCTAATCAAATTTGGATATCTAAGATATTTTTTACTTCAAAAATCATCAGTACTTGGCAACGCAGTTCTATTGAAAGACAAATATTGTGTAATGCCTCTACATAGTTTTATAAGTAGATCATTCAATTAACATAGCAATAATTAGTTTCATTACCACGTTTCAGGCATTAGGAGATGCTTTACTAATTAAAAGTCACATATTTAAGCAAATGCTATTCCCATTTTGTTCAGGTAAATTATATTCCTTTTTATCAGAGTGCTTACTTACTATTGTAGACCATAACTGAGATCTGTTAAAGAGACACTGAAGTCATTCAGTGACAAGTTGATAGCGCAAGCTGCCACTTCAAAGGGTGCAATCAGGTAAAAATCTGGCCACTAGCCACAGTACTATTACAATGCATTAGCTGAATGCTGTTGTTTGTTCTATTAGAAAGTGCAAATATGCACCCTAATAGCTTTAAGGAGTGTCATGCCATCAACAAATAAATTTTGGAGAATTGCATTTAAAACTTCCTTATTTCACATCAATGTTTTGCAGGATTTCGGGGATTGCTTGCTTGTTTGCTTTTGAGCTTAATGTTTATCTGATAATGCACTAACAGCAGAACACTGCCACTGCGTACAACGCAAACTGAACACTTTTGTTGTCTCATTTCCAATCTCCCCAAGAACTTCCAGGCTGCAACTGCAGACCCAACATGTGTTATAGAATGTGAAAATGAAAATGCGGTATAAAAATCATGTTACTAGTATTTCCCAAAACCCATCTGTAACTAAACACCACATAACTTACATGGGTAACTGATTCAATGGCTAGCTAACTACAGAACCATACCCTCACTACAGGGATGTCAAAGGAATTGTCTCAGTGAGTAATCATCACTATATAAATAGTCTTATCAATACCTGAAAATATTCCAAGCTAATTTTTCCTGCAGAGTTAAATTATAACACAAAAACATTCACTGCTGAGTTGATACAGATGTATGTATGTTTGCAGGCTTTTGCTTATTTATGTTATATATAGGTAGTATGGAATTAAAATACAAGGAGGGATTCATTCAATGTATAAATTCTGTATTAACTATAATTTCTGCTATTTTGTTTATATGCTAGAGAAACATACTTCAGAACTGGTTTGCTTTTCAATAGAATCATCTTTTGTAGCTTCTCACCAACTTAAACAAAAGCTACACTGCTGCTATAGATACAATACTGTCTAGTATTGAGGTCCTAAATGTTCAAAATAATTAGAATATTTTAGAAACCTCTCTGCAGCTATAAACCAGACTTCTTATAAATCATAAAACATGGCAGAAAATGTTAGAACATGACATGAGCAGAATAAGTTTAGAAAATTATTTTTCACCTTGAGATTGAGATTTAAAGTCCTGCAAATGGAGAAATTTGTAAATCTGCAATTCCTTTAAAAATTAGTTGATGAAAACCTCATCTCAACTATTGTCATTGGCCAAGAACACAGTAAAAGCACTGTGAAGACTTTAAAGTCTCTCTCCTCTACCTTTATACCTAAATATATTAACGTCTAGGAATTCAAAGATCTTATTTAAAATAATATTCACAAATATTTCTGTGAAGAGGCTTTGGTTTATTTTTTATACTAAAAAGTGTATCTGCTGTGTAGTAAATGTGGAGTGATGAAGCTTTTGAATGAAATACAACTGACAGACTACAGTTAACTTTCAGTCTGAAAAAAAGTTTTTATCCCTCTAAAATATTTTGTATGTAACTTTGAAAGGGTCAATTATCAACTTCTTATAAATTAACTCAGAGATACACCATTCACAGGAACATCACAGTAATTTGCTTAAAAGATTTATTTCATTTATGCTTGAAAGAAACATTTTAATACTAGTGATGGCACTGTATAGAAGTTAACGTTCTTTTTGCCACGCACACCTTTAATAGAGCCATTTACATGTTCTCAATGATACACTGACAACTGCAAATGAAATAGAAATTTTAAGAAACACCCCAAAATCCAAACCAAAATTCTTCAAGCCACTAAGAACGAACACCTATTGGTCCACATTATTTTAACTTTGTGGTCTGGCAGACCAAAAGCAGATACTGGCTTTACATGCTGTTTAGTGCTAAATAAATCTTAAAGGACTATTTCCAGGGCAACATGGTTTTTTGAGTGGCTGGTTGGTTGGTACTGAAATTTGCCTGTCAGTTGGTATCTTTATCTCCCTACTGCACTTTACCTTCTGGGAGGGAAAAAGAATTTACAAAATGAGAATAAGAGGTAGAAATAGTGCTTTTTTTTACTACAATTTCACTTGGCAACTCAAAAATAACTGACAGAGAATACCTTAGAACACAACTTTTGCTATCAAATATGTTGCCACTAATGTCATCCAGTGAAATGAAGACAACATTTTTTTTGGAACATTATAATCCTCTAACCACCACAGAGTTCTGTTAACTCCTCTGGTGTTCAAACACATCCCACAGACAACAGTTTCTCAGAACCTGCTCTAGCCTCTTTTCTGATGATTTACTGAGCAGATTCTCTGCTTTCTTTAAAAGGTATGCTTGAGCAGCTACCACAAAAGAACAAATGTCCAGCTCTGCAGCTCAGCAGAACATATAATAATAGTTATCTAAAAACTCTTATAACATGTAGCTGTGGCATAGAAAAGAATTATAAAAAACCCTACTCAGCAGTGTATTAGATTACTCACCATAATCTGTGAAAATATTCACCAAATTCTGTTTATACCACTCTTGCATAGATTTGAATCTAAATGCTTGCATTGCTGAAGCATAAGAGTCAGTAGAGTTTAAGTATTCTTATTTAAATAGTGTTGCATAGCTACAAAGTGAAGAGCATTTTTTAGCAGTTTCACATTGTTTAGGCTTTTGTGTGTGTGTGTGTTTACATATAACATCTGTTTGACCAGCTGTATATTTAGATAAAACTTCTTTGTGTGAGGTTTATGTAAGACACAACTCAAGATAAAATTGCAGGTTAAGATCTGGGGGAGTCACAGCTTTATAAAGACTTCAGTATTTCCAAGGATGGAGTGTCAACGACTGCTGGGAAACCTGTTAGAGTGTTCCATCACCCTCACAGTAAAAAAAGGTTTTTTCTTATTTTTTCTTGTATTTCAGATTGTGCCCATTATGAGGATGATGGGAAGAAATTCTCTATCTTCCAAAAAATGAGAACATTTGAAACAGAAACAGCAGAGATGTAAACAGGGAGTATCACAATATTTTAGTGTTTCTTTTCTCAGCTTTTTACAGCTTTTAGGGGTTTTGCATACATGGAATCATATAATCTGTTATGATTTATATTGAAAGACTCAGATTTTGGTTCTTAGATACGTATTTACAAAAAGCTAATGTGCGTGATATTTTCTGGATAGATTGATAAAAATATGATTAAAACACAAGTGTACTTGTTATAACAAGTTTTATTTATCTGTAATGTACCAATCATGAGTGTGAATAAATGTTATTTAAAGTATTAACAGACAGGCCTTCATCAGCTAGTACATGTAGCTAGCTGATTTAGGTTTTGCTCTGCATGGACTGGGAAATTTAACTTGCAGTGTCAGTTTTATTATTGCAAAGAATTTGTTATTCAGCATGTACACAGACACATTAGCAAAGCTAGAAACTCTTTTTTACAGTAAGACATGGAAGCAGACCACGAAGGAGACTATCTGACCAAAGCTGTGACTGAGCTCATTAAAACTCAAAACCATACAAAGTGAGATTACAAATGATAGAGAATGACCACAAAAGCAATACATTAATGACAGCTGACAGCATAAGGAATCAAAACAAATTACATTTCCATGATTAACCACTAGCATTTGATACAATAATGAAGATAAATGATAGCAAAGTGATTGACATTATTTACTGCAAACTGTTAAAGGTATCTGAGTTTCAAAATAAAATAAATTTATTTCTTTATAACAGTGTCAAAGTATTTCATACAGAGCAATTCAAATGTTTTGCTTCTTCAGATCTGTGCCTGATTGTATGAAATCTCTGCCCTTGGAAGGCAGAAACCTCCAAAGGAACAAGCTCACAATAAAAATTTTAGACAATATTCCTTCAGGCATTTAATAATCAGTAGGTTTGGTCTTAGAGACTTTAATCTTATTTTCTGTTCGCCATAATCATATTCTAGGACCCAAATCAGACCTTAAAAGTGATTACTTAAAACTGACCCTGTAATTTCTATCTATAGGATGTCTAATCAGACATAACCTTTATGGGATTTTTCATTCCCACACTGAAGTGTAGTAATTTAATTTTGCAGTGAAAAGAAGAAAATCTTTAGAAGAAAGAATCTCTTTAACACCAGCTATTAAAAAAAAAAAAAAAAATTATATTTCATTGCTTCCTAGATTTAATGCCCTAAAGACTTTTGATGCATATTGACTAATTTTTTCTCCTAGACTGAGGTATCACTACTCTCTACAGCACAGTCTCATTGTTTTGTAACTGCTCTTTCATTAATAATGCAATCAGCAACTATATACACAACTGTGCTATAAAGCACCAATTAAATCTTTCAGATTTATTACAGGTATTTACAGTGATTTATATTAAAATATTATTAAACCAAAATATTACTAAACCTAACAGATTAGAATTGCTGCTATACTACGAAGGTTACAACCGAATCAAGTAATAAACCCACAATCCAGCATGTTTGTGATCTCTTGATGAAGCTTAAAATCCATTAAAAAAGGACAATACTGAAGAAATTGGCAAGATGAAGTGGAGTGAAATGCATTTTCTTTTAGATGCTTTTTCTTACTCAGCAACAGTGCCAGGTCATGACTCTCAGAAAATAAAGGACATTGAAAACTCAGATGATAGCCTAGCAATGATGACACTTTCTATAATGTGTTCTTTCTCTCATTGTCTGAAAGATCTTTATATCGATTCAGTACTGTTGCTCTAGCTGCAGAAGAAGAGTCAGATATCTCCATAGAAATGTGTATTAAAACCTCACTTTCTCTGCCATAGATGAGGTATATATTTATTTTGCTCAACAGTTAAGCTTTTCCAGAAAGTCACTAATATTCTCATGGAGAACCTTCTACTCAAGAAAGAATGATGATGCATCCATTATCTGAGAAAAAGCTCCAAGGAAATAATTTACAGATAATATAGTATCAGAATCTTTTTGCCATAATGTCCAGATGTCAGAGAATATTCTTGAGTCCACTATGGTCTATTGCTTCATGTAATGTTGAGAATTATGAAATTGCTCAAAGAAAAACAAAACAAAAGAAAAAAAAAACCCTCTAAAAATACCTCCTTTTTGCAATCCATCACATACCTTTTTTAGATAAAAAAAGATCATCATCAATAAAATGCATCATATTGTTGTTTACATATTGTTGATAAATGGTGTTGGCAAATTTTCTTGAGCAAACCTCCTTGAACAAACCTTGAAAAAATTCCCTTCCTTAGAAATAACTCTTTTATTTTGTATCACAATGTTACACATACTAAATTGTGCCCATACTGAGAAAACAAATTACTTAAATATGCTGCCTTCTCACTAAAACTTTGTTCTTTCTGTGAAGTTACTTGTATCTATCTCATTCAGCTCATTCCATTTATTAGAAGAAATAGGGTTGGGGTTTTCTGTTTAGTTTGCTGGGGGGGGTTTATGTCAACACAATAGGGTAATGGTGTTTGTTCTGACTTGTGCATGATGGGTAGAACCCATTACGTGGAGCTGTGATTATCAATCTTTTCCTGTGCAGGTCCTCATACCTGGCATGGTCTTTATAATAAACAAAATCATGAGATATAAATTCTACTTACGAAAGAGATGAGATTAACTATCAGAAAGCAGGTTAATTGTTTAGGGATGAGGAGTAAGAGGAAATTTGTTTTCTGTTCCTGTTTCTAAGTGGCTAAGAGATTACAGCTAGATATTCTTTGAGTGTTGTATTTCAAAAGTAGAATAAAAAGATACTGCAATAAAATATTCCTGTAACAGTGTAATACCATGAAAAAACCCACCTCCAAAGTAGTATTATTGCTCTTACATCAGTACTTGTATTACCTCACAGTTATAATCTCCTAGTACGATCATTGTTGAACTGTACAATTAATGATAAGATCTTTAAAAAATATGTGAAATGTTAATAACTGAAAATAAATAAAAATATGAAAATAAACCCATTTTGGTTAAACCATGTAAATAATGCATTACACTTTAAGGAATGAACTGCTACTACGAATATGCTTTCCATTGCTTCAGGTCAAAGTTTCAAATTAGTATTTCTAACTAGAGCATCCCCAGTATTTCCTAATCTGACAACTTCTGGATGAAACTGCTGCCCACTTTTTTTTATATTTTAATATTAGTTGTGTTGCTATCTTTATGACTACTTGTAATGTTAACGCTAATTACTACAGTAACCCAACGCAAACCTAAAACCATAACCAGCATTTACTAAAATATCTTCTACTCCACAAAGTTTGAGATTTCATTTCTTTCATACAAACTGCTTGAGTAGGAAAAAGTAGTTAGCCTGGACTTAGAGATGTTATGCTTCATTACTGCTTGTCTGTGTGGAACTTGGGATAATCAATTATAAGAAGCCAATGTAAAGATGAGACCTTAAATAGCTCACTATTCAGAATTTATTTTCCTGCTCTACATTTAAAGCAGCAAGTTATGAAATGAAGTTGACAAGAAATTATCAGTTCACTACGTCACACAGCTATACTTAACCATCTTAAAATAAAATATAATTGGACAGGAAGAATAAAAAAAATTGAGTTAAAAATTCAATTGCAAATGTATTTTGTAGTTGCTCCCCTCTTCTTTAAAAAACAGAATCAAGTATAACATGATGAACTAATTCTTTAAAGTTATTTAACAAAAAGCCATGTACAGCCCCTCATCTGGAAACACTTGAAGCCATTTCAATCTTTACAGGCCTCAGTCAAGGGTTTAGGAAAGGTAAGTCTCTTGAGATGTTCATCTCTACAAACATCATTTTGCCATTTATAGCACCATCATCAAGATGCCTCATCAAATTGATTTCTGCTTTTTCAAATCCATGAAAAACTGGAAAAAAAAAAAAAAAAGAATGCCACAAAATCCATCTTGGCATTCTTCAATATAACTACTACATTTTCTAATAAATACAGCTCTCTTGAAATAAAGTTTCAGCTTGAAGATCAGAAACTCTCCATAAGACCATGGAAATAGTACAGTGAAGTATGTACACTTCTACTGAAACATGAATTTTAAATTGGTCTCGATTCTGCAAAATGCTCCATCCATGGATTCGCAGGCTTGGATGCACAATCCCTGTGTAGAGACTTGTGGACAGCAAATTGAATATGATGGCTTACTATAAATGTATGCTCAATCTAGATATAATTTGTACACGTATAGTACTGAAAAACTCTTAGTGAAAGACAATACAAAGTAACAATACTTTGAAAACAATTTTTTCATTATTTCTTAAATAACTGTAAATGTAATTTACAATTACTGTGAAGAATTATGTTTACAGCAAAATGGAAACATTTTAACAGGTTATATCTCAAAAGGGTTTCTGAGATTCTTAACAGATGACTGCATTAAACTAATTCTGGATATATTCAACAGAAACCAAAACCAGAACGTGTGTTCAGCAGATTGCAAAAGACTTCACCAGTTTGACTTTTTCATTTCATTAGTAAGAACTGTAATATTCTCCACCCTCAGCCCCTGAAATAAATAAATAAATACATAACAAACACAAACCCAAAAGCAAAACAAACAAACAAACCTGAAAAGTGCCAAAGTAAAGAAAATGAAAACACCTGTTTGGAGAGTGCGCATGGATGCAGACTTCTGGGGTCACTTAGGTTATTTGTGAAAGCTCTATAAAGTGATTTTTGTTCAGTCACCATTTAAAGAAACCAAAAATGACTATATATGTCCTATATTCCTTTAAGTATAACACAAGCACTTATACTTTAAACAGGAATCTTGTTTTGGTTTTTTTTAAACCCTCTATTTTAAAGATTCTGGAGATGCAGATATTGTATTTTATATGAAACTGTGATGAAAAAAGCTTAATATTTTCTTGATTACTTGACAGATACTTACATAAAAAAGGGCATCAGCTGAATAAGAGTCTCTTTTTTGGGACTGGCTGTGAATTCTGGCACAGTCTGAATAATTTTGTTCATTACGTTCCTTAGGTAATTTTGTAGCTGCTTGCGTCGCTCTTCTACAAATTTTGCATCCTAAAAATATAAAGGAAAAATATATAAATGGTGCAATATGTTTTTCAATTCTATAATGTAGCTAAACAGTCCTAACAAGCATAAAATTTGATCATTTGATGATCTATGTTTATTATGTCTATAGAAATATACGGGCAATATTTAAAAACCCCTTGACTCTGTCCTTATAGATAAAGGAAAATCGTGCAATCTAATAAAAGCCTGTAGTGCAAAACCATCAAACTGACAGGATGCTGAATTCTCTCCCTGGCAGAATGTCTCTTCTGTGGACCAAAATTCTCTTCCTAATAGCAGATCTTCATAAAATACTACAGTCT